>JAPKLW010002260.1:40013-67823 GCA_026898455.1 Plectranthus barbatus
CAGTTTTTGCTATTTTAACCCAATACTCAAATTAGGTCTTTTCCCCCCTCTATAAATATGAACTCTTAGGCACGAAAATTATCTTGTTTTTATGCATTATTACACTTAGAATAATTGAGCTTTGGAGTTTTTTTTCAAGACATTGAAGGTTCCTATTTCTTTGATGATTCAAGTAAGCTTATTTATTTTTATTGCAATGTTTATTTCAATTATGTTAGGCTAGAACTCTTAACAGGTTCTAGGGTTTTCTCCATCCTCTTTAGCATGTGTTAATTCAATTAAATCTAAACCCTAATTAATTGGTTCAAATTCTATGGTTTTGATTTTAAAATCTATTTTCAATTGAAGGATCGAGAGATGAAAATTGGATTAGGTTTATAGTTATTAATTTGAGACCGAGAGGAGATAATTAATAATAGGAAAATAGAATTTTGATACAACTATTTTCTGTCTCAAAAAGAAGAATTAGTTGTAGGGTTTTCAAATCTGTATTATTATTGAGATTGACTAGTTTGTGTTCTTGAGACCGAGAGGTAAAATTCACTTTCTAGTAATCTAGGTTTTAATTGCCCAACAAAGGAATTGATTCCAAATTATCAGATTTCCCACCTTAATAATTATTTTGGGTTTGGATTGATTGTTTATGCATGTTGAATTGGATTGGTTGATTTCCCTAGAATCTGTGCTTTTTATTATTGAATTTTATTCCCAAGTTATTTTTCTATTTTGAAAACAAAAACCCTATTCAAATTTGGATTTACTCAAACAAAGAATAGATAAATTATGCCAGTACATGAGATAATTTCGTCGCACTATCCCTGTGGGTTCGACATTCCTTTGGGTCTATAAATTTATTTGCTCGCTGCTGTATTTTACAGTCGATCAACGCCTCCAAACTCCAAACTCGTGCGATTTTCCTCCAAAACTCCACCAAAAATGCTAATTTATGCTCAAAACCTATCCTACAACATTCAAAACACAAAAACACGAAAACACAACAAAAGAACAACAAAAACATATGATATGAGAGTAAAATGGCCGCAAACATGCACGCTCACACATCGAAAAATAGGTCATTTTACGCACATATCACTACCAAAACCTGATTTATGCACTTCTTGTCAGTTGTCTAAGAGTTCTCGTCTTCCCTTTGAGATTAATAATAAGCGTGCTTCTCATATTTTGGACTTGGTTCATTGTGACTTGTGGGGACCTGCCCCTATTACTTCTAATTCTAGTTACCGTTACTATGTTATTTTTATTGATGATTACACGCGCTTTACATGATTTTATCCGTTGCGTGTGAAATTTGACTTTGTTGATGTATTTATGAAATTTCAAAGCTTTGTGGAAACTCAGTTTGCATGCAAAATTAAAAAGTTTCTGAGCGATGGGGTTTTTGAATTCACCAACCACCGATTACAATCCCATCTCATGGAATTCATCATCTAGTGTCATGTCCTTATACTCCAGCACAAAATGGAAGGGTCGAGCGCAAACACTGCCACATCACGAAAATGGGTCGCTCTCTTTTATTTCATTCGGGTGCGCCTATGTATCTCTGGGTCGAGGCCTTTTGCACAACCGTGTATACAATCAATCGCTTACCTTCTCCTGTTTTGGATAACAAATCTCCTTTTGAATGTGTCTATGGCATTAGACCTTCATATGATTCTTTTCACATCTTCGGTTGCAGGGTGTTTCCTTGTTTACGAGCCTACGTGAAGTCCAAGTTGGAGCCACGCAGCGCACCTTGTGTGTTTCTTGGATACAACCCCAATCACAAGGGTTTTCGCTGTCTGGATACCTCTACTTTGCGTGTCTATATCTCACGGAATGCTAAGTTTGACGAGTCTGTTTTTCCATTTCAAACGCAGGTGCAGTCTTCTTCACATTCTAGCTTGCCATTAAAAGTCTCTACACCTGCTATTACACCACAACCATCTCTTAAGACGTGTACATCTTCTGCTGTCCATTTGCTTTGTTGACTGTGTTCTTCTGTCTCATCTCCCGCAGATTAACAACCAGTAGCCACTGATACTGCTCCAGATGCTATTCCTACACCACCAGGATCTCCCCCTGTTGAACCTGCTGCTCTTTCTCCGCATATTGAACCTGCTGCTCCTCCATTACCAGTGCGCACTCATACTATGTGCACGAGGGCTCAATCTGGGATCTATAAGCCACGATATCCGGTGGATCTTGCTCTTCTTGATAAGTCGCATCTTTATGCTGCTTTACTTGTTGTTGCAGAGCCCCGCGAAATTAAATCCGCTCTTAAGAGCCCTCACTGGGTGCATGCCATGCATGAGGAGATGGAGGCCTTGCGCAAAAATCAAACGTGGGACTTGGTACCTCGTCCGACAGATGCTAATGTCGTCGGCTCTAAATGGGTGTTTCGCACCAAGTTACTTACAAATGGTGATATCGAACGATATAAGGCTCGTTTGGTTGCCCAAGGGTTCAGCCAACTCCCTGGGTTTGATTTCACTCACACCTTTAGTCCAGCCATCAAAGCTTCCACGGTTCGCATCGTCCTTTCTATTGCCGTTATGAATTCTTGGCCTTTACATCAACTCGATGTAAATAATGCCTTTCTAAATGGTCAACTATCTGAAACAGTATTTATGGAGCAACCGCCGGGCTTCATCGACGCACGACTTCCGAATCATGTGTGTCGTTTAAGGAAAGCTTTGTATGGACTTCGCCAAGCCCCTCTTTCTTGGTATCAAAGGTTTCGTGGTTTTCTAATTTCTCTTGGTTTTTTATGTAGTTTGGTCGTTACTTCGTTATTTGTATTCAAACAGAACTCCACTCTTATATATCTTCTTGTCTATGTGGATGACATAATTGTGACAGGAAATGATAAATCTTCTCTCTCTACTTTCCTCTCAAGAGTGCACTCGGAATTCTCAACGAAAGATCTTGGCAGACTTGGCTACTTTCTCGGTATTGAGGTATCGTATCCAGCATCTAGTATTTTTCTCAGTCAGTCTAAGTACGCACGTGATATTCTCACTCGTGCGAAGTTGCTGGACTCTAAACCCGTTTCAACTCCTCTTGCTCCGGGTGCCTCATTTACAACGGCTGGAACTCCTTTCTCTGATCCTACCTTATACCGCTCTCTTGTCGGCGCGCTTCAGTATCTGACTTTTACTCGTCCGGACATCTCATATTCAGTTAACACCATTAGTTAGTTTCAGCAAAATCCCACTACTGATCACTATCAAGCTGTTAAACGTATTCTACGATACGTTAAGGGCACACTTGATTTTGGTATTTCCTTCTCTAGAGGGTTGTTGCAACTTCTAACGTACTCCGATGCTGATTGGGCTCGTTGCACGGATACTAGGCGTTCTACCTACGGTTATGCAATATTCTTGGGTCCTAATATTGTTTCTTGGAGTGCAAAGAAGCAGCCTACTGTGTCTCCGTCTAGTTGTGAGTCAGAGTATCACGCTCTTGCAAATGCTGCAGCCGAAACATTATGGGTTCTAAATGTTTTATGTGATCTTCATGTGCTGTTTACTTCTCAACCGGTCCTGTTGAGTGATAATAAAGGTGCATTATTCCTAACTCAAAATCCAGTCTTACATAAACGCGCAAAGCACATTGATATAGACTGTCATTTTATTCGAGAGCTTGTTGAGTCCGGCCGCCTGGTTACTAAGTTTGTTCCCTCTGATCTTCAGATTGCGGATGTTTTCACTAAGAGTCTTCCACGTGTCTCTTTTCAGTTGTTTCGAACCAAGCTGTGTGTGTTCTCAAATCCCACACTTCGCTTGCGGGGGCGTATTGAAGATATTCAAGATATGGAAGATATTGTTGGTATATATCTTTTGGTTAATGATAGAGATATGTGTAGTTAATCATAGAGATATGTGTATAACTTAGCTTTGTATATTTATATCTCTCTTGTACTCATTTTACAATTGAGTGAAATCTTATGAATATTATTCACAATATCCTAAAGTGTAATTTAATAATCTGTTATCTATGATTCAAAAAAAACTATTCTTGTTATAAAATAAGAATTCTTGAAGATTTACAATCCAGATTCATTTCTAATATATTTACAAGGGATGATTTTTATCAAACTCGTTTCCTAATCTCTATACATATCAGGGAGATCAAAATAATATTTGAGAATTGCCATATTCTCACATCAAACAATAAGTCAATCATTCAAATAAACTATGAATTTCATTATCTTTTTCTTTTGCCTTTTCTTGAATTAAAAAAAAACTGATAATTTGGTAAATGTCAGAAGGAAAAAATAATATTTATTTATCGGCTCCAAACCTCGAACCGAGTGGTTAAAGTGTTTTTCCTACTATCCGAATGCTCATTAGTACGAAAATAGGAAAGAACATTTATTCTCCATTTAAATAATATATCTAATTTAAAAATATATATATATTCATCCAATATTCTTTACCGTGGTTATCATTGTTATCTAATTAAGTAGAACGGTTTTTATTAGTTGTAGTCTTGTAGTTGTAGATGGTTGAGTTTAAATTTATACTCCCTCCGTCCCACTTGAATTGTCACACTTACTAAATTGGGCGTCCCAACCAAATTGTCACATTCCAAAAATAGCAAATTTTTCACACTCAACAATAAAATATTAATCCCACTAACTCATTCTACACTCACAACTCTTAATTTCCGTGCCGAAAAGAAAGGCGACAATTCTAATGGGACGGAGGGAGTATTAATTTTTTTTTTTAAATATGTAATTTGTAATTAGTGTTTGAAGCTTAATAAGTCCAAGATTAGATGGCGTAGTCTTTGTCCAAAATGTATTTGGGCCTACAGATTTAAAAGAGTTAATTCCAGCTCATTTATTTGAGAGATTCCTTTTAGGCCCAGCCGAATTCTACATAGTTGCTATGTAATTTTATTCTCTTTATAACTTTCCACATTTTCATTAAATTATAAAAATCATTTTTCTTAGTTGTATTGATTTATGACATAAAAATGGTTAATTATTGATTTAAAACTTGAAAGATAATTTTACATCTAAAATCTAAAAAATTTTAAAATTTTCAATCTAAGATTCGAAAGATTATTAATTCTCAAACTGAGATTTTAATATTAGGTTTCGTATTGAGAATTTTAGGATTGTTTAGCTTATACTCCCTCCGTCCCAAGTAAATTGTCCACATTTCCTTTTTCGTATGTCCCACAATATTAGTCCACTTTCCTAAAATAGCAAATTCTCTACACTCATCAATAAAATATTCATCCTACTAACTCCCACTACCACTCACATGCATTGGTTATCGTGCCCGGTCAAATATGGACAATTTGACCGGGACAGAGGGAGTATATTAAATATTCATCTTTTGAATCTCAAATCAACGATTAGATTATCTTTCTTATCTTTGATTGATAAAACTTAAAATACTTCCTTACAAGATTTATTATTTAAATAAATAAGTTTTCAAAACCCCACTTGTTGGTCCTGAAATCAGAGTGTGTAATATGCAGCGGAAGTAAATTTCAAATGCATTTGTTCTCCAAAACTGACAGGAGCTCAGTTTGGGGTTAAGAAGAGTAAGTTTAGCTCAAGGTTTCATTAAGTAAATTTCAGAGTTATACACTTCAATACTTAAACAAGTATTGAAGGTTTCATAGTAAGTTTGAGAAACTTAAGAATGTTGAAATTTAAAGAAAGCAAATAAATGACTCATGATATTTATAGTGGTTTGGAATGAAAGTCTTACGTCCACTCTTCTGAATTTAATCAGGAATCCACTAAGTATCAGTATTACAAGCCTTCTCACGATCTTAGGTCAGCCTGTCGGAAACCTTCGTCCTTAGGTCTGTTGACGTCATTCGCTCAGAAACTCCTTATAGACTGACACTTCTTCAGGTCGAAGTGAGGATGCACCCAGTAGCCTTCTTCCTGGTCGATAGATGTTTTCTCGTTCTTCCCAGAACTCAGTTTGGTGGCTAGACGCCCGTGAGAATCAGATTTCCAGAGTAGGAACTAACATTTATGAATATTACTTAGAAAAGTAATATTCACCAAGTAGATAGCTTCAACCTCGTGCACTTAGACAGATGCACAAAATGATTAACATGAGTTGGAAACTCAAGTCTCGTGTTAAATACACAGATTTTCAGAGAGCTTTGAGCAGAAAGTTTGATAGAGTGTCGACTTAGCTTTTTACGTCATTCAGGTCTGTTCTTGATTTAAAATGTTGAACTATTTATAGGCAGCCTTGATCGACACTTTGAATTCTATCTGTTAGAAACATTGTTTGAGCCATTAGAGACATTGATTGGGTCGTCCAATCAAAGTCATTCTTCATAGGTCAGCTCTGCTCTAAAAAGTTTTACTTGCATTGTACTTTCTACCTGCTCTTGTCAAACTAAGTTTCCGTCCGATGAATCCAAGTATGAGACATCCTCGTACTGACTTTTTACTTAGCATTCATTCGTCTTTAAGTCTGACTTCGAACCCTTGTGTTTTACGTGCTTTGAACCTCTATAATGACATTCCAAAGTTAGTATAGGCCTTCCATACTAACATACCAAAGTCAATATAGACCTTGGCAACTATAATGTTCTGATAATCCTCTGGAGTGAAAGTTTGAGCTGACTCTATTTCAAATCCAGTCAGCATGAAAGAGAGGTCAACTTGAGCATAGGATACCTGAGTAATTGAATGAGCTAAAATGGGAGCTTCTGGCACAAAGATGTAGTCGGAGGGAGGTAGCATGTGCTCATCTAGAAAGATGTTATGCTCATCACGAGTTTTAGCATGGTAGGCTTGAATCATCAGCATCCGCATCCTTATGTCTCCCTCATTCATCTGCCTTGTCTCTGTCTGGGCACTCCGCTCTGGCCCACACCTTTTCCTATCTCCAGCAGGTTAGTCCTAACCTGTCTTGCATAATAGACATGTCTTCATTGTTTAGCGCATGCATCGCCAGATCAAATCTCTGATGAGTTTATATATTCACTCATAATTGGTTTGATTTGTCTTTGGTTTTCATTGCATTTTAGTTCATTTTCTTTATTTTTGTTGCATGAGTCACTCTTGGAGGGTATTGCGCTTGTAGCGGTGTATTTTTGCAGGTTTGAGGTTGAATTTACCGAAAATTCGTACCGAAAGCAGTGGATGTTCAAAGAAATAATTACGACATATTCCACACTAGGAATTTGAGCTGATGGATCATGGAAATCAAAAGATCTTTTAATTAGCTTTCCAATGCAACTGGAATCGGGTCAATCGGAGTTCGGGAGTAAAAATTATGACCAAAACCGTGAGAAGGCGCAGAATCAATCGACGCAGCGGAAACCAGTCGACATGGAACTCGCGTCAACCGATGTAGAACCACGTCGACAGACGCGGATGATTTTGGCGTGTTTCTGGAAGATTTTCACAAGTCTTCGGCGAGATTTTGTCAAGATTGAAGAGATTTATCATCTGTGAAGCCTTGAAGACTCAAGATGGAAGATATATTCAATGTCGGATATGTGGATATAGATATGCATCAAATCTTATCTTATCTCTTATAGAATTCAGCCTTATAAATCCCAAACAAACACTATAAATACTCCTCTAGACTAGTTTATTTAGTGAACCTCAATCCCTATATGAATATTAGTTCATATATCATTCTCAACCTCAATTTCTGTAGTTAGAGTTTTAATTTATCCTTCTGCACTTTTGAATTATAGATTTTATTTTAATGCAAGTTTATTTTATTTTAATTATTTCTTTTTATTTTACTATGTCTAGCTAAATTCCAAGCAGGTTCTAGGGTTTGAATATTCTTTTGGCTGCATGTTTAGGATTAATTAATTAGGTTCATGGTTCCTGCGTTTATTTTATAATTCTAGATTAATTTAAGGATCGAAAGGTGACCATTAATTTGGATGTCTAGCAATTGATAGAAGGACCGAGATGTGATTATTGATAATGGGATTAGGAATGTTTGATATACACTATATTGTCAAGCTGAGATGTGTTAGACTGTAGGAATTAAACTGATTTGCTTACGAGATTGACTAATTTGGTGTTCTTGAGACCGAGAGGAGATAGTCACTAATTAGTAATCTAGGTTATATTTGCCCGACCCAGGAAAAATATACCATAATTGCAGTATTCCACCTGTTAATTTTATTGGTCCTTACATGCTATACATAATAAGATTTTTTTTCCCTAGGATCTGTGTTTTGCTCAATTTAGTTTAAGTCATATTTTATTTTCTTTGCTTAGTTTAATAATTCAAATCTGATTTCTGAATTACTCAAACAGTCAATCTGAAACTATATTTTAGTACATAGGACTATTTCGCTTATCTTTTCTCTGTGGGTTCGATATTCGAGTATAAATTTATTTGACCACTATATTCTATAATTTATCTGAAGGTTTTACAGTGATCAAATTGGAGTCGTTATCTTGTTACTAGTTTGTTCTAGGATTTGCTGGATTGAATTTTACTTTTTCTGTTCGTGTGTGTGCATATTTATTTTTGTTTTCAGTTTCAATCGATGCCAGCTTACGTCGATCGACGTCAAAAACTTTAGCGTGTCGATCGACACTTCCCTATGTCGGTCGACGTCGACTAATTTCTACCCTGTTTTCGTCTCAGGTTGTGCATGAACACGACGGCTCAAGGCAAACCACTTGAGGCTTTAGACCTAGAGATAGAAGCATCGTGTAGGAGGAGGAATAGTAGGAAAAAAATGTAGCAACCAAATAATCAGATTCCACAAGAAGTTGATCCGGAGATGCCCCTTTTGGAGGATCAGGATGCACAACTTACTGCGGGGGATGCTCTAGCTCTTTTTCAGGTGGTGCATTAGATGCGTGAGGCAGTTCGACAGCTGATGGAAGAAAGAGAGGTTGAGAGAGAGGTCGTGTTGAGCAGGCAGATGGAGCAAGAAAGAGACATACTGCATCTGGATGACTCGCATGATGACGAACCGAATGCTATGGTGAAGTACAGGCCACAGCCCGGCAATGAGGGATTAAATATTGGTATCAATGCTAATAATTTTGAACTCAAAACCGGGCTGATTCAAATGGTTCAATAGAACCAGTTCGGCGGTAGAGCAGTATAGGATCCCTATGCACATCTCCGGATGTTCGTGGAGGTGTGCGACACCATCAAGCATAATGGAGTAGGGCAGGACGTGATTCGACTGAGGCTTTTCCCTTTCTCACTTAGGGATCAAGACCGATCTTAGCTTACGGGACTGGACATCAGCAGGATCCGGACATGGGAGGAATTGAGAGCTGAATTCCTCTTGAATTTCTTTCCACCATCCATCATCATTCAGAATAAGATGGAAATCCTACAGTTCCATCAGAGGATGGATGAGTCCCTGTATAAGGCATGGAGCAGGTTCAATGAGCTGCTAAGGAGTCGTATCGGTCATGGAGTCGATACAGAGGCGCATGCTAACATTTTCTACCGGGGGATGAACGAGAGGACGCAGGAGTCTGTGGATAATGCAGCTGGGGGATCCATCATGAGCAAGTCTGCGGTAAAGGCCTTGAAGTTGTTAAAAAAGATTGCACTGCATACACAAAAATGGATGAATCTGAGGAGGCCTCAAATCAGAGCAATAGAAAAGATTGAGGCGGTTGACTCTCTAAAGATTGAAGTTGAGAAGCTGCGAGGAGTATAGGGTTTTAGTCTACGATGGACAACATGAATTGCCATTACTAAATTTTTGCCAAGGATCGTTCTTAGGATAGCAGGAATAAATTTTAATTAAATAAACCATGCGAACCTATGCATGCTCCTAAAAAATTAATTGCAGATGATGGAATTTAGGAATACCTGATCTTCACCATTTGATCTACAGATCTAGATCGGAGCCAATAACAATGAAGTAAATCTGGATCTGAATCTGAAACATGGCGTTGGAAGTTGTTCCTACAGATCTGATCTTCTGATCTGTTCCCTTGCTCCTTGGGAATCTGGTGAAGATTATCTACCAAGTTGGATCCGAGTTCTGGAGAAATCAATCAGTTTCTCCCTCTGGATCAGTCGCGCCGTTCTCTCTCAATTTGCTCAATATACTGAAAATCACTTGATCTGATAGAGAGAAGGCATATATATAATGTGTTAGGGTTTTGAGAAACCCTAACCCTAATGGGCTTGATCAGTTCATGGGTCAGACCAGGAATCAGATGCAAATAATAAAGTAGGCCCTCTTTATTAATTAATTCTTCCATGTTCAACCCAGAACATAATTAATTAATAAAACATTGTTTTAACCTTCACCACGGTAACAATGCTGACTCACCCTTTATTACCATGTTATTAGGAACGGGTTGCACCAAACTAACATGATCCACATATTTAAGGTTTTAGACATTCATTAATTAATTTGGCTTATGACAATCAGCTATAATTAATTAATCTCTTATTTCCTGAGTAATACCACTCACTCCTTTTCACTTATGCCTGAATTAAATAATTCAACCTGCTGGGTTTAGCATAATGAACCTTGTGAGCTCCTCAGGGAATGTCACCATCCTGAAACGGATATGCTTACCAAAACGTCCAGCCTAAGCAGGCCACACACAAATTGCCATCACCCAAAATACGGGTATAAGAGTACATGTAAGACTCGCCACCATGGTAAATCAAAGTGTGGTCAATCTGTGTGTGCCCCTTATCCTTCAGTTAGGTTTAGGATCATAGGAAGTGTGTTAGGGATCTGGCTCATTCATATGTCAATGAGAATGGCACATCCCACTATTGATCCCATCAATACATAACCATGTACCGACACATCAAGTAGCTAGGGTAAGCCCACGTATGAACCGATGTGCCGCAGCTTAGACCGACAGCCTATCCAGGGACTGTCTCATCTGTGATACTATTTATATCTCGCTAGGTCAAACGATTTATATGATCCTCTGTGATCTCCTACTCACCATATGGTCATCTCTATAGGCGAGATAATATGATATTATGGTTCGTTGTATGTTTGTTTCATCAGACAGCGAGCATCGTTGTAGCGACACATATATGAAGACTAGTGTACAAAACACTTAAACAAGCTTTCAGTATACAATCCCAACAATCTCCCATCTATACTTAAAGCATAATACTATTGCTTTACCAAAGTATTAAGTGTGTCTATACTAGTCCTAGCCTATTTACACATCTACGATCAACTAGTGATCGATATTGCCTTAAGATTCAGACTATGGACATAACCCTCATAAGTTTTCTGAGATAGGCACTGTGTAAATAAATCCACTGGACCTTCATGTCAATCACTCCCACTGCATTCACATCACCTCTTGTTATGATTTCTCGTATGATGTGATACCACACATCCTATGTGTTTTACCACCTTGTGAGTTTTGGGTTCCCTTGAGTTTGTCATTGCACCAACATGATCACAATTCCATGTGATTTTATTAAGCAAACTCAGAACACACACCTCTAGAGGATAACATCGGAGTTATACTGCTTCTTGCGAAGCTAATGAAGCTGTCAAAAACTCAGCCTTCATACCGAAATCCGCAACACGATTCTGTGTTAGGTTCCTATAACGCATCCTCCAAGGCCAACACATAGTTAGAGGTCGATTTCCTTTCCTTATGATCCTCCTGGATATCCGATGCCATTCAACTCGCATGACACATTTGTAAACCAATGTGATTGTCCTGAGTTGAATTGATATCTGTTTAACATGCTTATAGCATTACAGATATCTAACTTCGTTCATTTACAATATAAAAAGACAACAATCTTTCTTGCTACGAACGACTCACCACTGAATCAATTTAAGCGACTTGAGATACCTGAACATCCTTTTCTTGTGACAACATAAGACCTTAATTAAAAGATGTTCCAAAATATCATAAGTCCTACTTCTGAAACTATTCGGAATATCTCCACTCCGTTTTCGAATGTGAAAATACCATCTACATAATGTGCAAGGAAAATCATGCTTTCGCTGACACATAACTGGTACATGAAACTATCATTCTCGATAGACAATATCGAAATGTCTGTTACATGACCTTGAAGCTCCTTTAAGTTCATACTTGAACTACCTTGGCTTCCAGACATGATGTTTTTCACTTTACTGCACATAACTTATCTGGTTGTTGCATGCAGATGTCGTAACCTTTTATCAAGGTACCCGTTTATAAAATTCGGATGACGTCATCTATCTTCCAGATAGTTAGATTCATATGTGTTGTTATGGTTAAAAGAATTCGAATGGGTTTAATAGTTGCAACCAGTGAGAAAGTCTTGTTGTGAAACATACCTTACTCACTAACCTAGACACTCGAATATACTAGGTTACCATTCGAGCATTTTTCTTGTATATCAATCAGTTGCCTATAGCTGGAAAGTTATTTGGCAATCACTGATCCTGATACACAACCATAACCTTTACTAATTCATTTCTGAATTCATGACTTGACGTCATTAAACTGCATCGTTTGTCTTAACAGCTTCGTTGCGCTTTAAGGGATAAGTACGATGTTGTTCGTTGAGCTGGGAACAAGTCCAGAGACTGTTTCCACGAACTAGTACCATTAAGCCTGTTAAGGCAACCTCCCATTGCAACGATGCTCCTTTTACGTTGTCAGTTAATGGTGCATTAATTTGTGGTTTACCACTTTACACAGGTGACCGTGCAATTGGTACCATACCTTCCAAGGTATGCTCAATATGCCACGGGGTATTTCCTAATGGATTTGAATTGTCTTCTCAAAAACGTTAGAGAACAATCTCACATTTGGATTCATGGTTTCATCCTATACAACTTGCTTGTATCTAGGATACACAAAGCAACCATCTTTTTCGTTTACCTGGAATAGCCCACAAAGTTGTACTAGCTTAAACCTTTCTTCCAACCAATCAGTTTCCTATATCAGCTTAACAGGCGAATTACCCATCATTGCCCTTTTGACAGAGTCAAGGTCTGCTGGGCATTTGGAACTGATTTAGAAGACACTAGATTAAGCAAACATACAACTGCTTTTGGCGTTGTTCCCAAAACGAAAATTTGGCAAAGCTGGCATAACTTATAAATTTATAGAGAATCTTATTTCGTTTTACCTACACTATCCTAATTGAGGAATAATAGGTGTAGTTAACTGGGATGCAATCCCTTTACTCTGCCAGATACTGCAAAAACCCATCACTTAAGGTACACCATTATGAATAAACCATAATGTTTTTACGGTCTTGTTTAACTTATTCTCTACCTTAGTCTTGAACGCTCTTGATCAAAGCAAGAGACTAAGACTTGTAGTGAACTAGATAAACATATCCAAATCTTAAATGATTACAGTATCAATGTTTGTTAAGGCAACTGCGGAAGTAGATTCAAACCAGCAAACCAGAGCAAACACGAAATAACCTATAGAGATACAATCGCCTATTAAAAGGCCTGGTTACCATCTTATACCTCTAAGTAGTTGTCATAAGTACCATTCTTAGGAATACCTGGATTGAATCCATAATTCCATGAATTACTTAAAACTACTTAGACTGATGTAACCTATCTCTATAGAGATTCTTTTAAATTATACCTTAGAACACTGATAGTTTATGTAATCAAGTAATGAAGAGATAAACATCCATAATAGAAAACAAATGTCACTTTTCCATCCAGACAGGGAGTTTGCAAAACAAACAAATGTCCAAATGAATCCAAGAGCTTGACAATGTCACTTTTCCATCCAGAAAAATTCGGACCAGTCAAGGAATTGTGTACGATTGAATTGATGAGCGATGCAATAATAGACATATCTGAAAATAAATAAGCGAATTAAAGTAAGCACATACTACGAACAATTGAAACAAATATGCATAGAACCTTTAGATAAAATAATGCAATTTGCTTCCTCCAATTGCCCAAGCTAATTTACCGCAAGCTACTTGAGTAGACGTTTACGGCAAACGCTCAACCAGACCAAAATAGGTCCTTTAATTTCTTAACATGCCTAGTATCTTTAGCAAAAGAAATTAATATTGGAGATCTTAAGACCATGTTCACCTATCCGAAGCAGGGACATCATTCATGAATTATACTCCAGGCAACATCTAAGCCAAAAATAACCACAAGCCTAACTTCGGACGTTTAGAGCGATTTAGCATACGTACTGGACCCATGCCCCATGCCCCTCACATCCTTTGTTATCTCATTTAGTTTAATCTTAGAGACCAGTGAAAGTTGTCTCAATGCAAGATACTTGAGTAGACGTTTGCTCAGAGGCTCCCACTTCTCATCTCAAACTAAATGTTTTATTTAGAAACCCCATCGCACTAGAACTGGTGAGGGACCTATAACGCAAGCTACTTGAGTAGACATTTACGCTTCAAGATGCCTCACTTCCAGTGAGAGGTCGTATTTGTGGAGGTCTAATGATCTTGGTTAGAAAAAGAACCAAAATCCAGCTTAGTATTTTTAAATTCTAAAGGTTTCATGCGCACACATTATTTTATATACCATAAACTGTGTCACATCTAAAATTCCATCATAAATTAATACGATCCTGATCTTTATAGACACAATTTAAAACATAAAATAAATCACATAAAGCATGCTTGATAATTTAAAAAATTGCAACACGCTTAAACAGTAAATAATTAAAGCAAATAATCATGCTTCCTATTATTTACTAGTGTGCACATAATAAATCATATCAGTACGAGAAATAATTAAATAAACAAAAAAAAATTCTCGTGGACCCTCAGATGTGATTACAACTGAAAAATAATTAAATCTAATCTATTACAAGATTTATTTTCAGTACAGATCTTCAAACTGGGCCTCCGTTGGACTTGAAATCTGATTTGAACTTTGCATTAACAGCAATTGGGCTTCAATTAGGGTTTCAGGCCCAAAATTAGAAACCAAACCCTAATTTCAGACTTGCGGGCCGCCTCCGGGCAAACGGGCCTGAGCCACGGCCCGGGCTGGGAAACCCTAATTTCCCGACCCAGCAACCACAGCCTTGCAGCCCACCGCCGCCCGCCTTTCCGGCCTGCGGCCGGACACCATCGCCAGCCCGTCGCCATGCCATTATCGCGCTGCCACCGCTAGCCCAGCCACCACGGCTCCTATTGCGTCACCATCTCCGTCCACTACAGCAGCCGACGCAGCAGCAGCTTTCGCACGAGAGGGAGCCGCGGCGCGCAGGGGTTGCGCGGCCTGCCCGGCACTGCGTCGAAACCCGACGGGGAGAGAGAAGCGGGCACGGCCCAACCGCAGGGAAGAATCCCGGCCGCCGCCACCCGCAGGCCGCATGTGCCGCGACCGCGCGCAGCAACAGGAGCGCGGCCCAGCCGCGCAGGAAACCCTAGAGTTTCCCTGCGCCGCCTGCCACTCCTTGCAACGCTGCTAGGACCACCATGCTCGCCGGGTTCGCGAGCAGCAGCAGCGAGATGGGTGCGGCCCAGCCGCAGGGAAAAACCCTGCCGCCGCCACCCACCGTGGCCGACGCTGCCACTCGCCGTGGTGTCGTCGCCGGCGAGATCTGAGTGGTGAAGGGGCTAAACCCTAGGCATTGTTCCTCCAAGTCTGTTCTTCATCCTCCAATTCTCGTTCTCTTTCGGATCCAATTTTACAGATTTGAATAATAAAATACAAAAATTACAGATCTACAATCTATTACAATTTTTGCCTAATCTAACCACGGATTTTCTCGTGGTGAAAAACAGATCCAAAACGAGAAGGCCACGAGAACAAAACATCCACGACAATTTAAATCCATCCATGAACATACGTATTTATTTAATCTCAATTTATCTAAGATAGAGCCTAAGATTATGAACCTGGCTCTGATATCAATTATAGGGTTTGAGTCTACGATGGACAACATGAATTGCCATTACTAAATTTTTGCCAAGGATCGTTCTTAGGATACCAGGGATAAATTTTAATTAAATAAATCATGCGAACCTATGCATGCTCCTACAAAATTAATTGCAGAGGATGGAATTTAGGAATACCTGATCTTCACCGTTTGATCTACAGATCTAGATCGGAGCCAATAAAGATGAAGTAAATCTGGATCTGAATCTGAACAATGGCGTTGGAAGTTGTTCCTACAGATCTGATCTTCTGATCTGTTCCCTTGATCCTTGGAAATCTGGTGAGGATTATCTACCAAGTTGGATCCGAGATCTGGAGAAATCAATCAATTTCTCCCTCTGGACCAGTCGCGCCGTTCTCTCTCAATTTGCTCAATATACTGAAAATCACTTGATCTGATAGAGAGAAGACATATATATAGTGTTAGGGTTATGAGAAACCCAAACCCTAATGGGCTTGAGCAGTTCATGGGCCAGACCAGGGATCAGATGCAAATAATAAAGTAGACCCTCTTTATTAATTCTTCCTTGTTCAACCCAGAACATAATTAATTAATAAAACATTGTTTTAACCTTCACCACGGTAACAATGCTGACTCACCCCTTTATTACCACGTTATTAGGAACGGGTTGCACCAAACTAATATGATCCACATATTTAAGGTTTTAGACATTCATTAATTAATTTGGCTTATGACAATCAGCCATAATTAATTAATCTCTTATTTTCTGAGTAATACCACTCACTCTTTTTCACTTATGCCTGAATTAAATAATTTAACCTGCAGGGTTTAGCATAATGAACCTTGTGAGCTCCTCAGGGAATGTCACCATCCTGAAACGGATATGCTTACCTAAACGTCCAGCCTAAGCAGCCACACACAAATTGCCATCACCCAAAATACGGGTATAAGAGTACATGTAAGACTCGCCACCATGGTAAATCAAAGTGTGGTCAATCTGTGTGTGCCCCTTATCCTTCAGTTAGGTTTAGGATCATAGAAAGTGTGTTCGGGATCTGGCTCATTCATATGTCAATGAGAATGACACATCCCATTGTTGATCCCATCAATACATAACCATGTACCGACACATCAAATAGCTAGGATAAGCCCACTTATGAACTGATGTGCCGCAGCTTAGATCGACAGCCTATCCAGGGACTGTCTCAGCTATGATACTGTTTATATCTCGCTAGGTCAAACGATTCATATAATCTTCTATGATCTCCTACACACCATATGGTCATCCCTATAGGCGAGATAATAGGATTTTATGGTTCATTGTATGTTTGTTTCATCAGACAGCGAGCATCGTTGTAGCGACACATATATGAAGACCAGTGTACAAAACACTTAATCATATATGCTTTCAGTATACAATCCCAACAAGGAGACCTCGAGAAGTTATCTGCAGGGGGTTCAATTGTTGCAGTTGCACAAGTGCAACCCGAAGCCCCTACACACGTGAACTATGTGAATAGAGGAGGCTACCCATACCAGAATCATCATAGACAAGGAGGATAGCAATATCTAGCGAGAAACCACCATGGTTTCTCTTATTCACATCCTGAGGCAGTCGAGCTACCACCACCGGATTTCGATGTTCAAAATGGAGAAGTGGTGGAGACGAAGAAGGACAACTTGGAAGATCTGTTGGCCGAATTCATCAAGGCCTCAAACAACCGGGTTGGGAATCTAGAGCAGGAAGTGACGGGGGTGCATACCAAGGTTAACCGAGTGGGGAAACATCTTCAGATGATTGAAACACAGGTTAACCAGATTGCTAATGCTATCGGAGTCCAGCACAAGCAATGACAACTTTCAAGCACAACTGAGGTGAACCCGAAGAGTCAGAAGGATTGCAAAGCCATCATTCTGAGGTTTGGGATGAGCTACAAGGGTCCCGAGATGGTTTTGGACGAGTTTGGAGGTGAAAAAGAGCAAAGTCTTGCGAGAGATGCCTCGATTTTGATCGACGCACATCACGCATTGGTCGATGCCAAGGATCAACTCAAGGATCTTTCAAGCGACGAAGAGGACTCGACGCAGGGAATGTCGACCGAATTATGCATGTCGATCGATGCCACTCGCATCGTTCAACGCACGCACAAGACCGTAGTGACCGACGCCCCTTCAAGTTGGTCAAAATAAAGGCCCAATCTGGGAAAAAATCCGAGGAAGAGTCCGCACCTTGTTCCCAGCCTAGGAGTAAGGTACGGAGCTGAGAGCACCTGCGCAGCTTGCAGTTAGAGCTTTCAAGGTACGTCCAACAGATGCTTCAAGGTACGCAGAACGTAGCTAAAGTCAGCCAGTTACAAAAGAGAGCCATGCACCTCAGAACCTCACCCGGAACGGCACCTCGCGCACCTTGCACGAGCAGGTCGTTCAAGTAGGTGCACAATCGAGACCTTGGAAGTAGCTCCAACGGCTCCTAAACCTTAGGAAAACCTAGCGGCTAGGGTTTATCATTTGTACTTAACTCCCCTGTGAACTATAAATAGGGGTAGTCAACTCTATTTCGATTATTCTACATTCCTTACTCATAACGCTTACTTTTGGCTTGGCTGTAACGTTGTTCAACTTCTTCTACGCACCTTGTACCTGCAATTTATCAAAGGAATTATAGTTTTATCTTGATTTGAGCGTCATTTATCTTTTAGTTATGTTCTTTGTTGTCTTTCTTCATCTTTTCTATATTACTTCCAGCTATATTTCTTGTCGGTTCCTAGGGTTCTATATCCGTACGAAATCGAACATCAACTAGTAATATTCAGTCATCTTCCATATAATTATTATTACGAGTTTCTCTTTTCTTTCGTTTAAAAATTATTGCTTGTACGGTCAAAAGAAGACTCCAAAATCAATCATACATTTGGTTTAATCAACACCCACAATCACTTTTCCTAAATCTTCAAGACTCCAAGTGTGTGAACATCTAAATTTTCTCAGTCCCCACACGGCCTAAGAATTGATGCATCACCCTAAAAAACAAGTTCTCCAACATTATTATTTCTATCTTCAAAGAAAAAATTATTTGGCTTTCATTTCAGGAGGTGGCATTATGTTAAAAACCATCAACAATATGTTATAATGTTTTCCAAGGATAGATATTAGTCTCTTACGTAGTTTTAAGTTTTTTTTTCCTTTTCTTTTCCAATTAAGTGCCTCTACTTTTATTTGCATGTATTAGATAATTGGATTCATGTCTTTTTTTTTTTTTTTTTCTGTTTTCTGAATTCAGTCACTGAACTCTCACTTGTAAAAATAAAATATTAGAAGGTAATAACTTTAAAAAATTAAGCTACGATATTAAATTTGAAGTTAGGAAGGATTCAATCGTTGAATTGCTCAATTACTTAGGAATTAGTAGTATCACTAGACTACAATACCTTTAATTAAATCTCTATTTTTACGGTAACACAATGATCTAATTTTATTAATCACAAAAGAGTCCATTTGAACAAATAAAAATGGGTTATTATTATTTCACGTCATGAAAGATGTTTCATCGTAAACACAGTGGGGATAGATCGGGTTATCAGATAAGAACCTTAGACTAGCTTATGATAAGCCAGAGCCGCTTCAACATATTCAGTAAATAGGTCAGATTTAAATTATTTTAAGTCTATTTAACTAAATAAGCTCAGATCTGGACTTAAAAATAGAAATAATAATATGAAATAAACTTATAAAATATATTATTATTTAAATTAAAATGATATATGAATAATTTAAAAATAAAATATATTTTATAAATATTAAATAGAATTTCAATGTGCTTAAAGTCCTACCTACTTCAACACAAAAATCAGGTTTAAGTTCATATAAAAAATACTCCCTTCATCCCGGTTTTTTTATCCCGAATGGCACAATAGAATAAATGGTATATTAGTGGGTGGAGTATTTATTTAATTTATTTATTTTTTAAAAAGGGCAAAATGAAAGAGAGATAAAAGAGTTAATTAAAATAATTTTGATTAATTTTCTTAATTTTGAGTTAATTATTTATTATTTTAGGAAATGAGACAAGTAAATTGGGACGAACCAAAATAGAAATTGAGACAAGTAAACTGGGACGGAGGGAATATATTATTGATAGTAGGTTGATTTTATCATGTTCCATTAGACTATCATCATCATATGTGTCTTACTACTGACCCAATCATTTAATAAATTATTTATTTATTTTTCATCAATTATATATTTATTACCTAATATTATTTAACTTCCATCAATTTTTTAATTACAATATAATTTCTCTATTACAATATAATATAAAAATTGTAAAATATATTTTAAATTCATAATTATAATAAATAAATTCTTATACACTAATTAACCATGATTTATTTGACAACTAATACAAAATAATGTTATTGAAAAAACATAAATATAACACATAAAATTTGAATCCGAAGTATATGAATTATAAATTACATATTTAATTTCATATGGTAATGAGAAAATCAATTTTTTTTTTTGTAGTTTATGAAACTATAGTAGCATTAGATTATATTTATATAGAATTCTCAATTACTAATCCTGGTATAATTTTTTAAAATGTATATACTTTGTTTTATATTTCCAAAAACCATAATTTTTATAATAGTTATTAAAAATATATAAAAGATGTGGCAGCTGCCACGTGTTCAATGTGTGTTGGGGAAAAGGCAACCATTTGAGAAGCAACAGCCCAGATAATGAGAATGTGACCATGAAAACTAAATTATTATTCAATTTATTTTTATTATTTGTTGCTCGTCCTAGCACAATCTATTTCCATCTTTGAGTGCCAATTTAAAATAAATAAAAATAACAGGAACATATATGCATTATCATCATAAACAAAATAATGCATATATTCCAACTCCAGCAATCGTCACCTCCTAATCTCGTTCCCAACGAAATAGACGGATTTGTCTCCAATAACTCTACCGACATCTCCCACTTGGGGTCCTCTAGTAGCCACGTCCACAGCGACTAAACCTCGAAATTTTATTTTTATTATTATTATTATTATTATTATTATTATTATTTCATACTATTTTTCATTTCAAATTTATTGTTGCCTCAAATTACAATAATTAAAGTACTTTATCAAAGATCCATTAATCTTAAATTGGAAAAACAACTCAAGTCTAAGAGACAACCCCTCTCCATTTAAATTTAAATTAAAAAAAATGCAAATGCAAAGAAATGGGGTAATAAAACTCCCTAATTTTGTACTCCCTCCGTCCCACTCCAATTGTCACACTTACCAAATTAGGCGTCCCAACCAAATTGTCACATTTCTAAAAATGGCAACTTTTTCACACTCAATAATAAAATATTAATCCCACTAACTCATTCTACACTCACAACTCTTAATTTCCGTGCCGAAAAGAAACATGACAATTAGCATGGGACGGAGGGAGGTCAAAATTTGGATCCAATGTGAATATTGTTTGTCGGACAATTAGCTGGGCTCGACTCGTTTACAATTACAATTAATCAACCTCAATTTATACTGTCAACAAAAAAAAATATCAAATTGAAAAGAATACAATCATCAACCTAATTAATTATTAACCACTAAGAAATTTATAAACTGACAAGTAATTATAAACCCTAATTTAAAGCAATCTATACTAACAATTGCTACCTTAAAATAATAGTAAAATAAAATGGAAGCAAAAACAATTGATAATAAAACAAAAAATGGAAGAAAAACTGATGAGCTTGATTAGAAAATCTAGTGCGACAGAAACTGAAATAGAGAATCTAAGTAAGCTACGTCCTAAACAATGAGTCACTATTGTAAATTCATTAATATTGTAAAATTTGAAAATGAGATGAAACAATAGATTTCTACACTCACGTGGGATATGAAATATAGCAAATAACTTGTGCACCATTCAAACACTTGCCATTAAATTCCGATTTCGAAGCACAGTAATTAAGCACATATCCATAATAAATTAGTTATAAATTCGAGTTCACCAACACTACAATACACTTAAATATCTCGACTAATAGTGAAATTTTTTAAGTTGGGCATTTTCTAGGATTACTCCCACATCTCTATCTGCAAAACCCAAGCCAAATGCCACATGGCAAATGAAGCTTGAAAACTGAAAAAGAAAAGAGGGAACGTAAGTAGCCACATATTTTAATCTGTGAGCCACCTTGGCAAATTCCTATTGGATGCTGGGAGACAGCAAAGGGCTAAGTTTGTCTTATTGCTCATGACCAATACGACGTGTCAATCTGCATCCCGCAGAGAGTGAAATATGCTTTTTTTTCCCTTCTTCACACCTTTCTTCCTATTATTTTTTTCTCATCCCAAGAGGACCCTTATCTTGAAAAATTAAATTCCTGTCACTATCACCCCAGAAATTCCCACTCCCATTTCACAACATCTATCCAACTACATCTTCTAAAGTTTATGCTACAAATCATCATTTCAACGCCATTAGGATTTGGAGGTAAAATATCAATATCCAAAGGACATAGGCTATGTATATTGATATTCCAACCATGAAGCGGATTGAGATCCTAGCACAGAATTTTCTAAACTATTTTTCTGTCCCACTTCTTCTAAATGGAGTCATTAAGAAGAAAATAAAAGAAATGGGCTGTGACAGGGCAGGGGCAATATTATGAATGTGTATGAACTGACCAAAAAAAAAAAAAGATTTATATGGACAAAAGTGACACCTGGTATGTTAAGGCATAAGTGCTACCTCGAGGCCCACCAGACATCAAGACATACACGTCTTATTTTATTTGACGCTAAAGATGTATACACAGTGTCTTCACTCACCCAAATAAATCAGCCACAACAAACTAAGACTTGACTTCAGGAATCGGGAAAAAAAACGAGTGGAAGGGGGGCGATCTGGTATTCATGTCGAGCAATATTAAGATCACCAAAAACTCGAGAAGAAAGAGATTTAACGATGAACAGATCAAGTCACTGGAGACCACGTTTGAGTCTGAAGCTAGACCGGAGCTACACCTGAAACAGCACCTGGCTAACAAACTCGGGCTGCAGCCACGACAGGTTGCTATATGGTTCCAGAACAAGAGGGCTAGATCAAAATCAAAGCAAATCGAGCGGGAATACAGTGTGCTTAAAACAAACTATGATAACTTAGCTCTACAGTTTGAGGCGTTGAGGAAAGAGAATCAGACATTGCAAGTCCAGGTATGAGGATTTTCTATAATTAGTCTACTACTATCCATCTTATGAGTCCGTACTACATCCAAGTAAATAATATGCTTTTCACAATTTACAGGTACAGAAACTCAGAAAGATGACTGACAGCAATGATTGCGAGGAAAATGACAAGAACCAAATCAAATCATCAGCTTCTCAAAACCATAGTGTCGTACTAGACATTAACAACCATGAGCTATGCATGCCATTGTGTGATGAGCAAAACAGAAGAATAAATTACCTGGAGGAAGCAGATGTGTTGAATATGGCTCAGATTGCTGAGAATTCCTTAGCATCACCTGAAAACGGATGCAGCTTAGAATCTTGTACTTTTCTTGAGAATACTTGCGGCAGTGCACAGTGGTGGGACTTTTAGTTCTGCAATATAGAGTGAGAATAATAAGCGTGTGATAGATTAGGGAGCATCTTGTTCATAACTAGGATATATCAATGATACTCCATACTTCTTCCAAATGATGTGTTCGCTACAAAACCCCTTCTGTTGCAGGGAACAGCAGTCCAATTTCTTGAGATAGATGCTCATGATCACAAGGATTGGCTTTGCGTTGCTTCGAGAGAATGTCATTCTGTTCCTTCAGTCCTTTCTCATAATGCATCAAGTCCAAAGGGTAATACAGAAATAGAGAACATATTATGACATTGGATAATATAAAAACAGCCATAGATGAGGATAACTTTTCACACAAAGCAATAAAATCTGGTGAAACATGGACAGCAATGGATTGCTAGTATAAATATGTATTATTATGTGGTGAAATAAATATGCATTCGAATGATCTTACTAGAACATATCAAGCATTCATCTTTATAATGGAGCATGACAAAGACTTTTGAAAACTTTTATCATAGGATAAATTATAAACCATTATTCAAGATATGCGTAATTATAATATTTGCAGATCTAAAATTAGGTGAGCAAATCGACCCTACATTCTACAAGTGGGAAAAAACATGACAAGAGGTAAGTAGTAATACAATTATCTATAGTAGAATGTTTGCATTTAGTCATACTACTCACAAGTCACAAATATATACTACAATGTAGCCTAGTGTGATCGAGGATGGCAATTACGCATAAACTCAAGGCTCTTTTTTAAGAATCAAACATCCAACTACATCATACATAGAAATATGATGCGCATTCTGGAGTTTATTCAATTTGCAACATCTAGCTGACCAACCTCAAACTTACAACCGAACAATGGGTTCACAGCTCAAAGTGGCAACCAAAATTTTATTAAAGTTCTGTAGGAGAATAAATGAGGCAAAAAACTCTTTGGTTAATCGTTTATATCAATCCAACTAAGACTGACTTATTATAATAAACAATTCTTTTCAGGCCAATAAAAACAAATTAGAAACTACTTTTGCACCCAAGGTCCCATATCTTCACATTTTCTTTTTGCGGAGTTTAAATTGAAGTTAATCCTGTTTAAGTTAGTATGCAGGAGACTAAAGGGGCTTAAAAATTTCACCAGGTCAACAACTGACAAAATAAAAAAGAAATCATGATGTTGGTAACGCAACTAGATCATTACTTCAGTTTTTACTGAAGAGAAAAAAATTGGATACTGAATTTTATATACTAGACATGGATGCAATCTAGTTGGTTAGAAATGTCACCACCATATGGTCAACAAAGGATCAATTTAAGTTTACATGTCTAGAACCAAAAATAGAAAATGCAAGGTATACTGCTTATTGTTGTTGTCAGTAAAGTAATAAATAAACATCTGGTATTTTATACTACATATAGTATTCCTCATATATGTAGCATTGTAGTGATTAGCTCAAAATAATGATCGTTTATTCCATCAAATAGCTTTTCTAAATGACATTTGGGGCCATTCAGCTTCATGACTGTATATGTAAAAATACTTCTATGACAAATAAATAATAACACATTAAAAGAATTAGAATACCTCTGCAAACTCGTTCCTGATTAGAATCTAAATTGTAGCATGATATCATCACAAACATAAGCAAATAAAAGTTACACAATTAGACTTAATCGTAATTTGTTTAGTGGAAATGTTTTTAGACTCTCAAAAGTATTAGAACTAAATGATTCATCATAACCAGTGAAATAAATTGAGTTTGCACGAGTTCTTGAACTTGGATGCAGTAAAGTATATAACCTTTCTAGCTTCAAGTTATATTTACCACATTTCAACCATGTACAGAAAACTAATATTCCCTCCGTCCCTTATAAGTAGTCCCTTTTCTTTTCGGCACGGAGATTAAGAATTGTGAGTGTAGTGGAATTAATATTTTATTGGTGAGTGAAAAAGTTTGCTATTTTAGGAAAATGGAACTAATTTATGGGACAAACAAAAATAGGAAATGGGACTACTTCAACGGGACAGAGGGAGTAATAAAGTGCACAGTCCCTTGTTCAAGGTGCAGTGGTGAAAGCACTCTACCTTTGACCAAGAGGTTATGGGTTCGAGCTTCCATGGTACATGTAGGGTGTGTGTTTAAATTAATGTAAATTTTTTTAAAAAAATAATGAAGTGCACAGAACTTTCAATGATGCTAGAGATTTCGAAACTCTCAATTTCCATGAAATCATTGAAAATGTAAATTAAACAAGCGTGTTAATATATGGTTCTCTCCTCTTCTCTCTTCTTATATACACTAACATTAGGTATCTGGCAGTGGAATGAATCGTACTTGTCTAAAGTTTCGTAAGTTCCGTGGCAGACATTTCAAGATTTCAACATTCAGAAACATAATGGATTCATAAAACCCTCCAAATAAAAATAAAAATAACTAACAATGATAAATTATATATTAATATAATACAGTCATGTAACTTAAGATATTTTCTCATAATATTGAAGTAATCCAGATAAGCCAGCTTACAAGCATGCAAAGTCGGGCGACAGACATGAAAAGTCAAATAAACAAAATACCTCACCGATGCAGATGATACCATTGTCTCCCTGTAAGCTTCAATCTTATCAGCAAATACCTGTGTAATTTCCTTAAGAAGGCGCATCAATGAAAGTACTTAGTTTAGCTATAATCTGGCAAGCTCTAATGAACAGTGGCGTAGATTGGTCACCCTAAGATAGTATAAGACACAATGAGCATTTCTGAAATGTTACAAGAGCTATTTCATCACATGAAAATCCTTCCAAATCCAAGATATAGTATTGACTTCATTTGACAAATTTCAATACATCCTCCAGATAAATAGCGATAATGGAAGTCCAGTAAATGTTAGCAACTTTATGTTAATTACTTCAGAACAAGGTAAGAAATATGAGACAACTCCTACCGTTATTTATTTAAACACAATCACACCTTGCACAGTCCTTTGGCATGAAAAAAGTTTAGAACCACACAACAATGGCAATGTGGACTCCCAGATATACAAATATTATGAAGGCAGCAATTCTGAGAACTAGTACATGTTTGGATGACAGAGATGTTAATAACCAACAAATTTGCATGGGAGAAGGAAGAAGTTCAAATTGATGCATGAACAAGACATGGACCAATTCATTTCCATTATTATACATTGAAAAGTCTGACAGCACATTCACTTCATCTGATTATTAACATTAAATATATATTCACCTCTAACCATCAACTTGGACAAAAGTTGGAGTGTCTTTTCCAGCACAACTCCAGTAGATGGGATTGGAGATCTATAATATAGAAAATTTGCACCTTGTTTCGATGTAAACAGGCATTACTGTGACCTCAGTGTCGTTAAAAGTAATGGTGTCATATGCATCAGCAGCAATTTTATAACGTATGCCTATAGCTTTAAAGATCAAACATATTTTTCAAAGACAGAGGTCAACCAAGAAGACATATGTCTTCCCTTTGGAAATGCAGCCATTTAACACATCTAGTTTTAACTCATCTGGAATCATCCCATAATCAACCAAACTACATCCACATTCATGTGATCCAATACTAATACAACAAATGGAACACACATATTAGAAAAACGTAAATAGCAGCTTTCTCAACCTCACTTTAGGACCTCCAATGGCACCTAAATGTTACCTTGGACCGAAAGTTTCTTCATATTATCATGTATCCGACATAAAAGGGCACCCCAAGTATCACCAAATAGCGCAACAAACTTAAAAGCAATCCTGAAATCGAATTCCATAAACTATCCGTTTAAATGAATAAAGTTAAACCATATTCCAAGCTCTTAACGCAAAAAATATCTCGACATTCCACAAACAGATACATAAATCCAAAATAACCATAATTGACTAAATAAGCGCTGAACTATTGGCGTCGGAGGAGAATCTATCATCATCAATAGCACAACAAACTCAACAGCGATCGTGAAATCAGATTCTAGTAAATATCCATTCAAATGAACTAAATCAGTCATAACTCCGAGCATAAGGCTTCAATTTCGTCGACGCAAAAAGAAATCTCGACATTCCACAGACAAGTAATAAATCCACAATGAGCAGTGTAAGGGTTTCATGGATCCAATTCATAACATAAGATAAGTTCAGCTAATGGTCGACCACCTTGCAGGTTGCGATGGATGAGGACTCCTCCAGCGTCTTGTCGCTGGATTGTGTGACGCCGCCGGTAGTAGCAGCTCGTGTTTCTTTCCGGGAATTTCCGCACGTTAAAAAAAAAGTATCTACTAGGGGTGTTCATCCGGTCAAACCGGCAAAATCGGATTAATTTGGCCGGTTTGAAATTTAATTTTCAAACCGGCGGTTTGAAAATTTTGAAACCAGTTAAATTTGGTTTGGTTACGGTTTGGAGA
>JAPKLW010002260.1:77745-101536 GCA_026898455.1 Plectranthus barbatus
TGGTGGCATGAATTAATGTTTATTAATTAATTATGTTCTGGGTTGAACATGGAATTAATTAATAGGAGGCCCACTTTATTATTTGCATTTGATCCCTGGTCTGGCCCAACACTGCTCAGAGCCCATTAGGGTTTATTAAACCCTAATAGCCCATTCTCCAGATCTATATAAATAGATAAATCTCTCATTTTTCCACATAAGTTTGAAGTTTCAAATCAGAAACCCTTGAGAGATTGAGAGAGAGTGGGCGGCTATAGATCCGGTAGCGTATCCTCACCAAATTTTCGGATCGAGCAAGGGAACAGATCATAAGATCAGATCTGTAGGAACACCATTGCTTTGATTGATTCCAAATCCAGATCTACACCATCATCATTGCCATCATCGATCTAGATCTGTAGATCAGTCATTGGAGTCTCAGGTATTCCTTTGAATCTACAAATTAAATTAAATAGGAGCATGCATAGGACATTTACTGTTTGTCATGATATTTATTTTGATATCCAGAAATCAAATCCGGAGTTATAATAAATGGCAATTCATGTCGCTTATTGTAGACTCAGTTCCTACATGTTTAATTACTTCCGCTGCACATTGTTTATACTCTGATCTGGGACCAACAGAGTGACATGCTAACAGCAGATGGCTGGGCATAGTCACTCAGAGAGTTTCTTCCCTTGCAAATGGTCTACAAATGCTGATAAAGGCAGGCAGGAGGAGGAAAAGAAGCCCGGAGGTGGAAAATGAAAGTGGAGGAGATGTGACTCATGCTCATCATTGTTTCAGACTCCTCGCTTTCTTGCTGCTGGATTACCTTTGCCATCGGCAATGCCAGCAGGCCTCTGTATACAAAGCTACTCAAAGTCGACATGAGGGAAGTAGAAAGCAGGTCAACATATCAAACCCGCTTCCCTCAATGCACAAGTTGCAGCTAGATGAAGATGAAGACAAGAAGCAGCCTAGTATAGACTTGAAATGGTTTAATATAGGTTTCTTTGAGCTAGTTTATCCCTGTACTTGTAATCAAAATATTAAAGGATAAACTGACTTGTTGATGACAATCTTTTTTTGTCCAACAAAGGTCATTGTTCTTCACATGCTGAAATTACACACTCAGTGTAATCAGCAGGCTTCTAGCTCTAACATACTGAAGATTTAATTGCTCTAAAATTATTTGAAATATTAATCAAGCAATATCTCTCCAGAATTATAAGGAGAAGATCTTAAGTAGAAAGCTGAATTTAAGGGGGAATCTTTCTTAGTTTATGGACTGAATGTCATACTTGTAAAAATTTTAAAGTTCTTCGCTCCTCATCAGCTTAGGTTAGGGATGGCTTTGACCACACCAAAAAGAGGGAAATTATTAGAAAATTTGATAGAAATATCCTTCCTTTTATTTTATGTTTTGGCGGGTCAAAGATTGTAAAATCCATCTTAGTTAGTCTTCAGCTTAGGTACGAAAAATGTAAAGTCCTGTATAGGTTCTTTATCGAATTGTAAGTTGATGATAACATCAGAAACTCGACTAAGTCAATAAGTCTACTACCCAAAGAAGACTCAACAGGCCTGAAGAAAACAATACGCATGTCTAACATGGGAAGAAAAAGAGTATGAGCAGAGTATGGATTCCATAAGGATTGATCCATTATATTATGGAGCATTCATTCAAACCATACTGAGCATTCATTCAATCGTTAAGTTTTGTAACCTCCCACCGGACGTTTAAGCTTAGCAGGGTGAGCTTGCTTCCAAGGCTATTTTAGCTTTCCGTGTGTCACTAAGTAAACACAAGACTCAGAATTTTCGTATTCTTGAGTTACATTTGGTAGTTTTTCTCTCCAAGAAAAAGAACAACACTCAAGTACATCTTGTACTCTGACTCTTACGGGCAACCTACCACAAAAGAGAAAGTTTGCGGGGGTAATTTAAACACCCCATTCTGGTGACGAGGAGGCTGAGTGGTGCGCCCACACTCTGAGGAGCTGCGAAGCGAGGAACCAAGCAAGGACCAGACGAGTGCGCTTGTGGATCGGTGGACGGGGCATTAACCGACAAGCAATAGATCGTAGGAGCACCTGTAAACGTTCTGAGCTTAGTGAATATTCAGACCAAGTGTCTGAATAGTGGATGTAGGACGGTTTAGTCCGAACCACTATAAACATGTGTGTCGTTTACTGTTTTATTTCCTTATCTCTTTTCTGTCAGTATAGATTTAAATTGTTTTGAAACCCAACACTCAAGTATTGGAGTATATTCTGAATACTGAGTGATAAGTTGAAGTTAACGACATGTACTTAAGCGCTTTTTGAACAGACCGAGCTGAATCGTCACTCTCGGCTTGGATAAGTACTTGATACCAAACTAATCAAATATAATTTTCCGCTTCACATTTACACTGTGCTCTCATAAATTAGGACCAACAGTTAATAAACCGCTAAAACCCTTAGCGTGCTTTGTTCACATGTGGGTCTGTGTCATAGGCCCGGTTTGGGGGCGCAACATGAATTCCCACGTTTTATTTATGATCACTCCATTATATTTCCATCACTTTATTAATAGATTTTAAAATCAAATCTTTTGAACTCCAAATCTAATTTTTTCTTTTCAAATTATATGGCTTTCGCTATTTGTTAAAACTAATTTAAATTACCAAAACCTTTAGCGTGCATTGGTTTGTACGCGGGAATATCGCATAAGCTCAATTTAGGGGGACTGTCGCAACAAAAACGGTAATTTTTAATTCTACATAATTTCAACAAAATAACTTTAAGTCCTAAGAAAGCTAGAATTTCCCAAGTCTATATATGTAAAATTATTAATAAAGCAAATTCAATAGTGAATTAAATAATTTTAAAATAAAATTATAAGGTGGTCAAATCTAATCGTCAATCGATCACGTATTTCCAAAAACAATAACGTAGCTTCATCTTCACCACAAACTAAATATATAGACCACAAGCTTGCTTTAACTAGCAATTAAGCCAAAAATAAATTTATTCTAACAAATTAGGTAATACAAATATAACATAATTATTCATAGCTCCACATGATAAGGAATAAACTGAAAAAATGAAATACGATGAGCAACACTTTTTAATTTACAGGAACTCCATATTTACGGCAATCACTTAATTTTATTTCTCATTGATAACCGTATTCCATTTAAATTTTTTTTTAAAGTAGTCTTATTTTGAAGCGCAAGTGATTGAGTGTTTTGCTACAATCAATCGATCACTTTAAAAAGAGTAATAACATATCTAAGGAAAACAAAAATAAGTTAGATACAGAAACTAATATTTATTTAAGCTAACAAAAATCAAGAACTGTGGATATTTAACAACAATATATTTTCACGATTCAAAAAAATGAAATTCAAGGTTTGTTTAATCAATACAAAAAAATGTTTAAAGACCAGGAGATATTTTTGTTTTAAAAGGGGAGGACAGATATCTATACAATATATTTAATAAAAAGATTTTATATATAGGATGCCGCTGTTAAAACATCTAGGAGAGAAAACAAAAGAGAGATGATTTAATACTCAATTCTTGAATAAGTTGTATTTTAGGGGTGTATAAATTACTCGGCTCTCAATTTATTTATTAAACAAGAAAAACTTATCTAGAAATTAATTTGAAATATTAAATTATTAATTTTATGAAAATTATATTCTTAATATTTAAATAGTAATAAATGTAATAAATTTTAGATTATATTTAATAGTTATAAGAAAGGAATTAATTTAAATAAATATAATGTAACGCCTCACTCTCAGAGTCTGACCGAGTTCATCTGAGATCAACTACGTTATAAATGGTTTGATTTGGCTTTTCATTGATGACTGACCCATAAGTTAATACAAATTATTCCCAACTTGTTTTGTCCACATGCATTTTGAGAAACTTTCCAGTGTATCACCCTTCATAATTTTATCCCAAATAAAAAAAAAGTTTAACTTTGGGCTTTTATAAAATGAGAGTTAGAAAAGATAGTGCACCACAATGGTGTGATTAACACATATCAAGTTCTCATAAAGTATATAGTCTCATTCCTATATAGCCTCTAAATCCCACTACAAAAAAATCTTTAAATTGCGACGGAATGAAAAATGGATCGCCATTTCGCGAAGGACTGACGACGGAATTAATTTTTAAATTTAGCAATAGAATTGCGATGGAGTTTTCCGTTGCTAACATTTTACGACGGAATTTTCCATCTTTAAATTTAGCGACGTAAAATTTTGTCGTTAATTCGCGAATTTTTTATATATATATATATATATATTAATTAAAACATATTAATATTGATGACTGTATTTGGTTTAGCGGTAGCAGGCAGTGGTTGCGCGCGAGAGGTCTTGAGTTTGAAACCTTGTAGACGCAACCACAAAATTTGAAGGTGGACCTGCCTGATTTGTGATGGTTGGACCGGCTAATAACCGGTTCACTATTAAAAAAACTTAAATTTATTTTTTAAGGAAAAATTAGTGATGGATTAGCAACAAAAATTTCGGTCGTGAATTTTCGCTAATATTCCATCACCAATTATTTAGCGACGAGAACTTTCGCGACGGAAAAAATCTATCCCTAAACACGATTAGCGATGGAATATTATGTGATTAGCAACATTCTGTCGCTAATTAGCGAATTTTTCGTAGTGAGTGAACTTGATTCATGCATCACACTCTGCCCAACTAATAAAAGGCTTGCAGGAACCTTTCATTGTCTTTACTTCTTTGCAATGGTGGCCACTCTCTAATCTAGCATTGGGTCTTACATATAATAATTTTAAACATATATTAAGTTCTTTCTAAAATATAATGAATATTTAAACATAATTCTAAACTTACAGAGTATAAATATTTGATAAACTTGGAAAATTAATAGTAAAGTATTCAGTAATAAAGTTTGAACACAATTCAATAATAAATTAATCAAACTTGAATAAAATATTATTTAATTTGACTCAATTAATTTACATTTTATTATGAAGTAAAGCAATTATAAATACAAATAACAAACAGAATGCGCTTTATGTCTACCTTCAAGTTTACCGAAGTAATATATACGATTTCTAATAAAGAACAAAATAATGGGTTTCAAAATTATAGAAAGCACAAACCCTTCTCTCATCTCTCCCTCTAATAATAGTTATAATAGTTGTAGAATTTAAATCTTTCATCTATAGAAAGATATTAATCTTAATAAGGTAATAATTATTTACAGACTTAATTATCTTATACACGATATAACTCTTCCACCTTAATAACTTTTTCAATTCAAGAACCACGGCAATAAACTATCTCGCTCTAATAAAACATTACTACAATTTTTTATTTTTACTTTTTATCTCTAGGGTGCCTAGTGTCTTCCTCACATGCATGTAGTTTTGTCCCTACCTAAAACTATAGCCAATAATTTTAAGGATAAAAATCTTTCTTCCAAATTAATTTTTTCGGCCATTACCAAAATGTTCTAACTTCTGAGTAATGACAATTTAATACTCAATTTCTTAGAAATGTGGATAGGAACGAAATTCCAAGCACAAGTTATATTTTTTCTATCTTATTTAAAAATGATGCCCTTTAGACTTTTAAAATTTTAAATAATAAAATAGCAACTAGGTTCTACCACTTTTCCAACTTTCATTAACCATCCTACCATCTGAAACTTATTTAATTAATTTATATATGAGATTAAAACATTAGTCAATCGAAATATGCTCACATAATACTTAATACATGAGTTTATTTCTCAAAGATAAAATGAATTCAATTTTTTAATACAACTTTGTAGCTGGAACTCTAATAAACTCGAAAGAGAAAGTTAACCAAACTTATATTTTCAAAATGTATGCAAAATTTTGAAAAGTTCAAATACAAATTATCATGAAGATTATTTATAAACTGTCTCCACTTTTAAAGGAAGTATCTACACTAGGGACGGCAATCTCTGACTCGATCCGACAACCCGACATGAACCTTACACGAAATTAACGGGTTGGGTCAACCCATTTAAATATTGGGTCAGTTTTGGGTCGAACCCGCCAACCCAATTAAATTTTAGGTAGGGTTCGGGTCAGTTTTGGGTCGACCCGTGTAACCGGAATAACTTGCAAAATTTACCAATTTTCAATTTTAATGGTATACTAGCTTTACATCTGCGCGATGCGCGAATTGAATATATACTGTTTTATTTTATAATATTAAAATATAATTAATAAAGTTATATGTCTTAACATTTTAGCAATTATTTTTAAATATATTTTATGTTTTATAGTATAATTATTTTCTATATTACAAGTTAAATTTAAAAATAAAAAGAAATATGTCTTACACAAATTCTATGAGGTCTGATTAAAATATTGTCGTATTAAAGATAGTATAATTATATTATATAAGAAATAGTAAATATAATATATTAATGGGATGTAATATTTTAAAAAAATAAAAACGTAAATGTGTTGTAACTTTTTATTATAAGTATATCTTTATATTATACTCCCTCCGTCCCGCAGGAGTAGTCCTATTTCTTATTTTGTTTGTCCCATAAAATAGTCCTATTTTCCTAAAATGACAAATTTTTTACACTCACCAATAAAATATTAATTCCACTGCACTCACAAACATTGGTAACTGTGCCCAGGAGAAATGAGACTACTCCTGCGGGACGGAGGAAGTAATAGAATAAATAATAAATAAAATAAAAATAAAAATTGATATAATATTTTTTGGCGGTAACATTTTTTACACTATAATCATTTAATATAGATTGATTATTTAATTATATTAAAATATAATTATAAGGTTATAAACATATTATATATATATATATATATATATATATATATATATATATATATATATTAGTATATTTATATAATACATCCAACTCTTTATATAAATATGATAAAATCAAAACAAGTAGATAAAACACAAAAATTATAAAATCAGAGTTAGTTTTACAACATTAACCTATCCAAAATTATATTTGTATTATTTCTTTAGCATTATACTTGTATTGTTTTAAAAAACAAGATAAAATAGTGAAAACATAATGTTTTACTGAAAATGACACATATGATTTTTTTGAAATTGTGATTATTGTTTATTGAAATATATGCATATGCTATAACAAAAAAAAACATATTAAGTAAAAAAAATTAAAAATATAATAAAATTGACGTGATGAAGATTATTTTACAGCTCGAATTAAATAAATGATGTCTTATATGATAATATATTAAGATAAAATTAACAATGTTTTATATATCTAAACATTTTTAACAATTTTTATTAAATATATTTAATTTTTATTCATTAATATCACATATATTATAATATAAATTATTTTTTATATTAAACGTCATACTATATATACATTTAATAAAAATAAAAAGAAGTATCAAACACAAAGTCTGTGAAATTTGATTTAAATACCATCCTATAATAATATTACATTTGTATTTTTTAAAAAAAAATAATAAATATAATAAATTAATGAGATATAATGTTTTAATGAAAAAGTGACAAATACAAATTTTTTATGTTTTTATTATTATTTATTGTATATATGTTACAATCAAATAATTAAAAAAAATAATGTTAATTTTTAATATAATTAAACGGGTCATTTAGGTCATTTTTGGGTCGACCTGAAAATTAACAGGTCGGGTTCGAGTTCACTTTTATGACCCGAAAAAATAAATAAGTCGGGTTCGGGTTGACATATAATGTGTTAATATTAGATCTTAACCCAACCCATCAATCCGAACCCGACGTAATTCTCACCCCTACTCTACACTTTCATTTGTGGTCAAGGGTCCAAGTCCAAAATTCATGTGGCACATCAAGTTTATCAGTCATTCTTTATTTTTGTTAACTCTTTTTTTTAAACCGTACTTCTATATTAAGATAATTTTATTTTATTTTAAATTGAGTGCAAATATTTAAATGAGAAAAAGTGTTTTAATATAACTTGAATCCATGATCCATGAGCAAAGTGCTCACTCAATCACTTACATCTCGAGGCCGGAACACATTTTGACGTCCCGTATTTGCAAATTGGAAGCAATTGTGATATCACTTTCCATGATAATGTCTATGATATCATCAACTGCATTTTTCCATAGAATTTCCGTTTAAAGCAAATCATTTTTCTATGCGTGTTATCCAAACATTTACGATCAACCGAATCATTTGATTCTACAATTAAAACCCACAATAATAATCTGGGCGTAATATATGCGAATTAATACCATAGATGAATCAAACCGACAATTTCCTTCATAAGCACTAGGGGCGACGACACATACGAGATTAATTGCCCTAGATGGAATTAGATTATATGGTCATGGAGTAATATCATGAATTATCAATAGAAATCTATAACATATAGTAAAATCAACTAATGAGCCTCATGGGAGCTGTGGTCCCAAAATTATCAGAATAAACATACAGCGGAAGTCTTGAAGTATGTTTTTTGAATTGAAGTGATTGTAAATAAAAATAACAAACAGAAATTTAAACGACACAAAGATTATAGTGGTTCGAGCATAAACTCTACGTCCACTATTCAAATCTCCTCGGTGATGATGATATTATGGTGAAGAAAATACAAATAATAGATAATTACAATTGGTGGGGAGCAGGGCTGCAGGGGTATATATAGGGAGATATTCCTAAATACATAAGGAATATAAAATCTCGATATGTAAGATACATCTAAATCTATCTAAATCTAACTCTAATAGATTTATTCTTATCCAAATCCTATACTGATAAGGATAAATCTTGTCCAACAAGGAAACAAGATATACACCATATCTTTTCCATATGTATCCAACTCAATCAGCTCCTCAAGTTCCTCGACATACATAACCCAACCCACTTCTACGAACCAGTCCATTCGACCCACTCAAACTACTTCCTTCGAGCTATCTTGAAACTACTTCAACAGTATGATTAGGCCCAAACTTGACGATCATATTGTCAGTTATGTAACTTGAAAAAGTTGTATGACAAGTTCTAGTTTTAAGCTTTTTCGAATATACACCAACAACTTTAGCAAGTTATTTGGTTTTAAACAATCAAGTAGGAAAGATAAAAACTAAAAGTAAACAACACAAGATATATGGTGGTTTAGATGTCAAATAATCTTATGTCTACTGATAAGCTCATTATTTGACTCTCTTATCTATATTATTTTCTACTATTTTATGTAGTTTTATTGAGTTTATATATATATTCTATGCATGAGTCTATATTAGGTGGTATTATGCGCGTCTTGGTGTTTTTGCAGCTTTTAGGCCTAAATTCACTTGAAAACCGTTTCGGAAGCAGTGACGTGTAAGAGTAGCAGTGAAGAGTTCTCCCACAAGAGAAATTCGGGCTATTGGAGCATGACAATGGATTAAGCTTTGAGTTAGCTCTCCAACGCAACTGGAATCGGGTCAATCGGAGTTCGGAAGAGGAAGTTATGGCCAAAACCGTGAGACCGCGCACAAGGGCCGAGAGACCACATCGATCGACGCCAATCAGCATCGATCGACACCAAAGATGAAGCCACGTCGATCGACGCCAATCAGCAACGATCGACGCGAGTCTGCTGATGCGGGAAATTTGATGAAAATCGAATTTATTCATATCTTTAGCCCTAGATTTGATAGGATACACATCCACCCCTATAAATACCTTTGTAAATTTGACTTTTTGAGGGAGCTATCATATTTTCCATTCTACAATTTAGTTTTTAGAGTTTGGAGACTTGGGAAACACAAACCATTTATTTTTCTTGTAAGTTCTTTACTTTTATGCAATTTAATATGTTTTCTTTTGGATTTCTATCTGCGATGAGTGGCTAGAACCCTAGCGGGTTCTAGGGGTTGATATTATTATGGATGCATGTTAGGATTAATTAATTAGGTTCATGATTCCTGTGTTTATTTTATAATTCTAATTTAATTTAAGAACCGAGAGGTGACGATTAATTTAGATGTCTAGCTATTGATAGAAGGACCGAGAGGTGAATATTGATAGTGGGATTAGGAATGCATGATACACTCTCACTATCCAAAAAGATGTACTAGACTGTAGGAATTGAACTGATTTGCTTATCAGATTGACTAATTTGGTGTACTTGAGACCGAGCGGAGATAGTCACTAATTAGTAATCTAGGTTATATTTACCAAACAAGGAAATATAACATTATTGTTCCTACATGTCATCCATAATAAGAATTCTTCCCTAGAATCTGTGTTCTTTTAAATTTGATTTCAAAACTCCTTTAATTTTAGCATTGTCATCTTTATTTTCTAAGGTAAAACCCTGATTTTGAATTCCTCAAACAATGAATCTTAGGATCATAGCTAGTATATAGGATAGTTTCCCCATACAATTCTCCTGGATTCGATAACCTTAGGGTTTACAAATTTATTTGCCACTGTTTTTATAATTAATCTGTAGATTTTACAGTGATCAAATTGGCGCCGTTGCCGGGGAATTGTTAGATTTTATCTTGTTACTAGTTCGTTCTAGGATTTGCTGGATTGAGTCTTATTTTTTTGTACGTGTGTGTGTGAGAGTTTTCGTTTCTGCATTCCACGTCGATTGACGCCCCTTAGCGTCGATCGATGTCGATCATCTTATTGCATCGATCGACAACCACCTTACGTCGATCGACGCCAACCACTTTCATGCATCGATCGACGTGACATCCACGTCGATCGACGCCGAACTAATATTTACCTATTTTCTGTGCAGGTGCATGAACACGCGAGCCAAAGGAAAAACACTCAAAGCCTTTGCCCCTGAAATTGAAGCAACCTGCAGGAAAATCAAAAGGAAAGGAAAGGAAAAACAACGAGAGATGGCTGAGAATCCTGAAGCACCTCTGCAAAATATGACTCCCGAGGAGCAGAGGCAATTTGTGTAGGAAGAACAACAACTGAGAGCACAACTGCAAGCAGCCCAGGCTACTCAGGCGGAACAAGTTGCAAGACTGGTAGAGTTGAACGATAGGCAAGTTGTGATCCCGCAAAGGTCCATCTTGGATCGATTTCTTCCACAGCAAGCGGAGGCCGGATTCAGAGTTGGCATTGATGCCAACAACTTCGAGCTGCGCACAGGCCTTATTCAGATGGTGCAGCAAAATCAATTTGCGGGGAGAGCTGTAGAAGATCCATATACCCACCTTAACCAATTCATTGAGGTGTGTAACACTGTGAAACAGAATGGAGTAACCCAAGATGTAATCAGAATGAGACTGTTCTCGTTCTCACTCAGAGACGAGGCATAGTCTTGGTTTGCTGGACTGGATAAGAGTCAAATCGGGACATGGGAGGAGCTTCGAGCAGAGTTCCTTACCAACTACTTCCCACCGAGCCTGTTGTTGAAGAGGAAAGCTGCCATGACTACTTTCAAGCAGATGTATGATGAGTCACTCTACGAGTCCTGGAAGAGGTACAAAGAGCTTTTACGACTCTGTCCTGTACATGGCATCGATTTGGAGATGCAAGTGTGCCATTTCTATGAGGGTTTGAATCCTCACATGAAGGAGCTGGTTGATGCATCTGCTGTAGGGATACTGATGAAGAAGAGTGGTGCAGAAAACATGAGGTTGCTGGCAGACATGGCGCTGAATAGCCACCAATGGCCGACCGATAGACAGATTCCGGTCAAAGCTGTGGAAGCCAAGCCAGAAATTGATGTGGTTGCCGAGGTGAAAAAGCTCCGGGAAGAGATTGAAAAATTAGGCACAACACAAGCTGCAGCTGTTATAGAGCCAAGCATGGCTATTGTTCTGGTGGAGGCCGACTACATCAATTAGGGTGCAAGCAGTTCGTCTGGAACTGCCGGGACGGAGGTGAACTACATTGGCGGTGGTTATCACAATAACTACCGAGGCAATCAGGGGTATCATTACAACCATGGGCGATCTCACCCTGGTTTTTCTTATTCTAACCCTTCTGCTGCAGAACACCCTCCGCCTGGTTTTGATGTACGTACTGGAGGAGAAATCGTGGAAAGGAAGAAATTTGTGCTGGAGGAGACGCTCGAGAAATTCATCAAGAGCTCAGATAACCGGTTTGGGAAAGTAGAAACCGAGGTGAAGGGGATGGCCAACCACATGCAGCTGATGACGAAACATCTTCAGATGATGGAGACACAATTGAGCCAGATAGCCACCACACTCGGCAACCAACACAAGCCTGGATAGCTTCCGAGTACGACCGAGGTGAACCCCGCAAAGGAAAATCCAATGAAGGCCATTACTCTGAGGTCAGGGACGAGCTACAAGGGTTCCGAGATGGCTGTGAACGATTCTGGAGGCGAAAAGGAGCAAAACTGCGAGGGACAGGGATCCACATCGATCGACGCACCATCCGCGTCGATCGATACAAAAGAGAAAGCCCCGTTGATCGACGCCACCCTACGTCGATCGACGCCGAAGTCTGTTCCAGGTGCAAAGCTGAAGCAGTCTGAAGATCAACCCCCTCCTTTGCCATTCCCACAAAGGTTCACGAAGCAGAAAGAAGACGAGAAGTTCTCCAGATTTGTGGAGAATCTGAAGAAGGTCAGCATCAACATCCCGCTGATCGAAGCATTGAAGAAGACTCCGGGGTACATGAAGTATCTCCGGAAATTGATGAGTGGAAAGAAACAATTCGTGGAGAACGAGACAGTGAAGATCCACGAGCAGTGCAGCTTGCTACTTCAAAAGCAGGTGCCCATCAAGAGAAGCGATCCTGGATGCTTCTCTATTCTGGTTGAGATTGGGGGACAGACGTTCGAGAGAGTACTATGTGATACTGGGGCCAGTATCAACCTGATGCCGTACTCCATCTACAAACGTCTCAACATTGGAGAGATGAGGCCCACAACGATCACCCTGCAGATGGCGGACCGGTCTGTGTCCCGCCCGAAAGGTATTCTAGAGGATGTGCTCATTCGCGTGGGCCATCTCATTTTTCCTGCAGATTTTGTGGTGCACGAGATGAAGGAGGACGAGAACATGCCCATGATCTTGGGCGTGAGTTTCTCGACACTAGCGCCGCTCTCATTGACTGTCGAGGCGGCGAGATCACACTCCGAGCAAACAACGAGAGAATCACCTTCGTGATCGACAAGAGCAAGAAGAAAGCAGAGTGCAATAGGGTCTCCACTACTGAAGAAGGAGATGAATCTGAAGAGGAATAAGCAACTGCCATTGAGTGGGAGAGAGGAAACGAAAGGGTGAAAGTGTCAACTACACCACCTTTTTCTGAGCTCACCACCATTGTCAAAGACCGTAAGGTTTACATGGTGGATGCCAAAGGCCGGCGAGTCTGGACCCGACCTCCCTGACGGTGATTTGAGGTATCGTCGAACTGCGACGTTAAATCAAACACTTGTTGGGAGGTAACCCAACCTTTTCCATATTTCCTTTTTAATTTTCATTTTTTTAATTTCGAATTTCCATTATTTTTGCGTGAACAGTTATTTTGCAGTTAATAAAAAAATTTGGAGATCGGCTTGACGTCGATAGACGCAGCCTGGCGTCGATCGACGCCGAGCGGCCGGCCGACTGGATACACTTGATCCAAGGAGAGGGTCGCAAGAAGGCTTCACGTTAATCGACGCGAAGTGCCAGCAGCAATTATTCCATGTCCTACGATGTCGAAGACTCCGGGGGATAAAAAGTTGATATCTGAGATCAACTACCAGGTATCGTTCCCTCTTTTGTCTGATTTTCAAACTTATTCCACTCTTTGAGCTGGAAATAAGTTTGGGGGGATGTGGACAAGAGATGGAACATTCTATCTTTTATTTATTCTGCTTTCCGTATTTTAATTTTTGCCCTAAATTTTAATTTTATTCTATTTTGTGGGGAAATTTTTGAGTTTTGAAATTATTATCCGAATGAGATTGTGAGATTAGAACTGATTGAGGGTTGAGTTTGAATTGATTGTGATTGTGGTTAGATGCCTATGGATGTAGAATACCGCACGATAGGATTGATTTGACACTTATGCTTGCATGCTGATTTAGCTGATTTGAAATTGATTGTGGAAGAAAATTTTAAACCCTTGTGTAAGAAATTTGAACCTTTATTTCGTTTGATGTGAGATTCACATGTGTGTTTTGATTTCTCTAGAACTTGCCTATTTTCTGTGTTGAGACTGCATAGTGTGCACAAGTTTAGGAAATGATCTTAGGCCATCTTTGTTAGCCCAATTCCCTAAACACTGTCCCTTCACATTAAATCTTCCCTAGTTAGCCACTTTTGAGCCTATACAAAATTTTTCTTTCCTTGTCTATGAGATTAAGAAGAAGTATTGGTTTCGCTCATGTCTTGAGTTGTGGTATATGAGGTGGAATGATTGTGAGATGGAGATAAGAAAATATAAATTAGTGGTGGAAAGATGTATGAAAAAAGAAGCTCAAAGAAATAATTAAAATTCTCATAAGCTCTCTGAAAAGAAAAGAAAAGAAAAGAAATCATCAAAAAGAGCATAAGAGATTCAAAATGAGCTAGAAAAAAAATGAGTTTGTTGAAAATATTAGGATAAGGTTGGATGATGATTGAGAGTGGTTGTAGTTTGTTGAGTTGGCCACTTAATGGATTCTAGTCACTTGACCATATTTCCCTACCTTATCAAAAAAAGCCTACATTACAACCTAATGAAAGTCTTTTTTGATTCTAGATTTGTGTGCACATTCTAGTAGTGGAGATTTTAGAAAATTTGCAAGCCTATGGTAGAAATTTCTTCATACATGTTATTGAGTGCTTTCATCTATACCTTAAACACTTGAGAGTTGAGAGATACACTTCCTGTGAGTTCTTCCATTGTTGATGAATTTCCCGTCTCTTTCAAATTGCTTGTGTGTAGTGGATTTTTGACCCTTGACTGTGATGAATCTTGTGAGGCATTGCACTTTAATCGCATGACCTTTTGATTTCTTTCTTGCCTATTGATTGAGGGCAATCAAACGTTCAAGTTTGGGGGGTTTGATAAGCTCATTATTTGACTCTCTTATCTATATTATTTTCTACTATTTTATGTAGTTTTATTGATTTTATATATATATTCTATGCATGAGTCTATATTAGGTGGTATTATGCGCGTCTTGGTGTTTTTGCAGGTTTTAGGCCTAAATTCACTTGAAAACCGTTTCGGAAGCAGTGACGTGTAAGAGTAGCAGTGAAGAGTTCTTCCACAAGAGAAATTCGGGCTATTGGAGCATGACAATGGATGAAGCTTTGAGTTAGCTCTCCAACGCAACTGGAATCGGGTCAATCGGAGTTCGGGAGAGAAAGTTATGGCCAAAACTGTGAGACCGCGCAGAAGGGGCGAGAGATCACGTCGATCGACGCCAATCAGCATCGATCGACGCCGAAGATGAAGCCACGTCGATCGACGCCAATCAGCAACGATCGACGCGAGTCTGCTGATGCGGGAAATTTGATGAAAATCGAATTTATTCATATCTTTAGCCCTAGATTTGATAGGATACACATCCACCCCTATAAATACCTTTGTAAATTTGACTTTTTGAGGGAGCTATCATATTTTCCATTCTACAATTTAGTTTTTAGAGTTTGGAGACTTGGGAAACACAAACCCTTTATTTTTCTTGTAAGTTCTTTACTTTTATGTAATTTAATATGTTTTCTTTTGGATTTCTATCTGCGATGAGTGGCTAGAACCCTAGCGGGTTCTATAGGTTGATATTATTATGGATGCATGTTAGGATTAATTAATTAGGTCCATGATTCCTGTGTTTATTTTATAATTCTAATTTAATTCAAGGACCGAGAGGTGACGATTAATTTAGATGTCTAGCTATTGATAGAAGGACCGAGAGGTGAATATTGATAGTGAGATTAGGAATGCATGATACACTCTACACTATCCAAAAAGATGTACTAGACTGTAGGAATTGAACTGATTTGCTTATCAGATTGACTAATTTGGTGTACTTGAGACCGAGCGGATATAGTCACTAATTAGTAATCGAGGTTATATTTGCCAAACAAGGAAATATAACATTATTGCAGTATTCCACCTGTTAAATTAATTGGTTCCTACATGTCATCCATAATAAGAATTCTTCCCTAGAATCTGTGTTCTTTTAAATTTGATTTCAAAACCCCTTTAATTTTCAGCATTGTCATCTTTATTTTCTAAGGCAAAACCCTGATTTTGAATTCCTCAAACAATGAATCTTAGGATCATAGCTAGTATATAGGATAGTTTCCCCATACAATTCTCCTAGATTCGATAACCTTAGGGTTTACAAATTTATTTGCCACTGTTTCTATAATTAATATGTAGATTTTACAGTGATCATCTATCGTTCAATTTGCGATTGGAAATGTACTAAATAATTAACAGTGCAGTGTAAGAAGTTTCTTCAATCGTGGGAAGCTCTTATGACCTTTGGCTTCTAGATGGTCTCAATCTTAGCTTAACCATGATCATTTATCGCTAGGATCTTTGACTGACATCAATCTGACAAGCTTTACCATGAGCGCGTCACTAGGCTTGAGAGATGGATGATGGTTGTGTTGAGTATGAATACTTGTAACTTTCTTCTTGATAAAATGTGTTGGTCCCTGATCAGAGTACGAATAAATATGCAGTGGAAGTTATTACAAGCAGTTGCACTCTTAAACTGGGGGATCAGTTTCCCAGTTTAGGTATAATAAAAAATGTGTTAGTCAAGCAGTGTAAATGGACAATTTTAAGATATACACTTCAACACTTTAGTGAAGTGTTGTAGGTTTCAAAACTCAGTTGAAAACTATGTGAAGATAAAATAAATAAAAATTGTAAATGACACAGGATATTATAGTGGTTCGGGGCCTTAAGTCCTAAGTCCACTCTTCGAAAATTAATCCGGTAATTTAGTAAGAAGATGAAGTATACACTCCTCACGATCTATAGCTAATCACCACGAAAACCACCGTTCGCAGCAAACTGGATCACTCGCCCAGGTAGATGATCTTCACTCTTTCTTCAGTTCCTCGAAGCCAGATAGCACCTCAAAGTCTTCTCAGAACTGGCAGTCGTCGGAAATGGATAGAGGACTAACCTCCCTTCTCCTTCTCCGATGAATGGATGGTTGAGTTCTTCCCAGAACGCACAAAGGTTGGCGAAAGCCCGTAAGAACCTGTTCCTCGACTGAGAACCAAACTACTATGTTCTTACTTGAAAAGTAAGAACACCAAGCAAATAGACTAAGTCGAAAGACTTAATCCTTGTGTTCAATAACTAAACAACGGGTTTAATGCCTTCTCGTTTGAGAGCTTTTAATACTTTGAGCTTTAAATTCGGCAGTGTAACGGCACGGTTCGTAAGTGTTGTATATGTTGTCTCTCTGGTCCTTCTGCTATTTATAGTTGAATTCATCATAAAGTAGCCGATAGAGATAATTCGAATGGTGTCAAATCAATGGTCATATTTTTCTGTAAAGCAGACATGCTCCTCTACCTTTTTCTGAACACTGCCATACTTTTGCAGAGACAGTTTTGTCCTGTTGTGTCAGAGTTGAACAACGTTGTACTTCAGTCATAACTGAGTGTATCCTTATCATTGAGTCTTCAATGCTCTTTATGAGTGTTCGGTCTCTTGCTTTTCATGTGTTCCCTTTGGCGTGAAACTGTGCTGGTCTGAAACTGTGATCGCCTCTCGACAGTTTCTCTATAAAAACTGTTTCCACAGTTTTCATCGTTGTTTCCTCCTAGACAGTTTAAAACTGTCTGCACAATTTTCTCGCATGCTGCTTCATAAAACTGTCTTCACAGTTTTCTTCGCATGTCGCTTCTTAAAACTGTCTTCACAGTTTTCTTCGGACCCTTGGTCGTGACAGTTTTGTCCTCAAAAACTGTTCCTCAGTTTTTGGTGGTTTCCCTTACTCGAACTATTACAACTCGATTATCCTATACAAGGATTACATGAAGTAATAACTCTAAGGACTAACCTTGGTATTCAGTTCTTGACACATCAAAATATCAAACTAAAGGTGAGATTTCTACATCAACACCTAACAATTTCCCCCTTTTTGATGTTGTCAAAACTATACCATCTAAGTCGAAATGAGGATGCAGTTGCTCTGAGTTTACAAGATATGAAATTCTAACACTACTCATAACTGTGCTTCCGCTGGATTCGACCTAATCTAATTGATCTTCCCCCTGAATCGGAGAGATATTACGCGATTAATATTAATCAAAATAGAGCGAGAATCAAATAGCTGATCACACAGGAACATGTGAATTCAGCTAAATGAGTATCTAAGGTAAGAGACAATGAGCAGTTGTCTTCAAACCAGCAGTTTTTGACCATTCATTAAATGTGTTCATTACAAGGTACATGAAAAGCAAAAAACTGCAACAAAAATACAAAAAAAAAATAATAATAATAATTTCCAGTCAGTGCACCATTACTCCTTTGGTTTATCTTTGTCTTCCTTGTCTTTCGACTTTTCTGGAGTGGAGGAGGATGAAGAGGTTCCAGTCTGCTTGGTCAGGTTCTTTGCCATTCCCATCATCCAATTAAACTGTTCTTCCCTGGCCTCTTTCATCTGCTGCATTTGGATCTGCATCTGCATCCGCATTCGCTCATCTCTCATCTCTTCCCCCTTTTTGACAATATCAACTAGAGTAGCCATGGACGTCTCGACTTGGTGGCTCATTGCTAGGCTTACTGCTTGGTTGATTGCATTTTGAACAGCATCGGTCAGGATCACAGTTGGAACTCCAACTGAGATGGGGTTGGGAGACAGAGTTTCTTCTTGAATAACGAGAGAGTATTCAGCTTCATGAGCAGTTACAACCTCCAGTGGTTGAGCAGATGTGGCTGCTTCTTCCTCTTCTTTTCTTCTCTGCTCAGCGACAACTTCTTCTTCTTGTTTTCTTTTCAGCTCAGTAGCAGCCTCTTCTTCTTGCTTTTTTCCTTTCGGCTTCTTTGGCCTCCTGCCTTGCCCTTTCAGCGGCCTCGGCCTCCTTTCTGGCTTTTTCTGCTTCTGCTGCTGCTGCAGCTGCAGCTTCAGCTTCGGCCTCCTGCCGTTCTTTCTCAGCTGCTACTATTGCAGCTGCTTCTTCCTCTTCTTTCTTCTTCTGTTCAGCGGCAATTCGCCTTTGGTCAGCTTCGCGTTCTAGCCTTTGCATCTCTTCCTCTTCTTCGCAAATTTTTTGAGCTTTTTTCTAGGAATATTCTTTAGCAGATTTGACTCGGAATAAGAGTTAAAACTTTTGTCGGAGAAGATTTTGCAATTGGCACTCACAAACAAGCTCAACAGCTTTCTCGACAGTTTTCTCAAGAGTTAAGGAGTATGATAGTTGAATAGCCTATTCAAGAGTAGCCTTGTCTTCTTTCCCCTGTTTTTCTTCTTCTTCTTCTTCCTTCTCCAGCCTTTCCAGCTCCCTCGCTTTGTCTTCTTCAAACTGGGGGAGTTTTGCTCGAAACCTCTCAACTTTGGCATTCAGCTTTTGTTGAAGATCATGTAGTCTCTCCAGGCTAGTGTGGCATTCACCGATCTTCCTTTTGATGCGCTCTAGAGTAGACTCTCCTCTATCTTCATTGACATCTTCCTCTGAGAAGTCATCCTGCTCAGTTCCCCCTATGTCCATGAAGGGAATTCCTTCTGGTTCTTCATCATGAGTGGATGCCTCTTTCTCATCGGAATCTTCTGATGCAGCCAGACCATCCTCGGGGTGTTCTAGCCTCTGGGATGTAGTTCTCTTAGAATCAGATGAGCTGCATGTCATTTCTTCAAAATTTATCGACTCATCAGTCAATTGAATTCCATGAGCTGCAAGCTATGGGTGTTCAAATGCTTCCTCAAATAGGATCTCCTGATTTTGAACTGCTTCTTGTGGATGTGAGGATTGACCAGTTCCTTCGACAGGATCATCAAACTGTAGCCTCTTGGTCACTGTCATCATTGACACTTCAAAATCCGCTCCCTTCCTCTTCTTGGTTTGAGATTCTTCAGCAACTGTTTGCTTTCCTTTCTTCACGCGTTGCAAACCTTCTTCCAGGTTTGTTGCTATCTTTCTCTTATTCCTGTTCCTCATTTTCTCATGTTCTTCAACGGTCTACCACAGAATTGTTTTCTTCTTTGGTTGATCTGACGTACCAGTTTTCTTCTTTGGCTTCTTGACACATGAATGTAAATATGACCATATGAGTATAAATGTGGTCACATGAATAATATTTATTACTCCTATATAGGTTACATTTGCATTCAATTTTAGATTATGCATTATTCATGAACCTAAATATGGCCATATCCATATAAATGTGGTCACATGAATAATAGTAATCATGTAGGATATATTTGCATTCATATTTTGACTACATATCATTTAGTAGTAATTTTGGGTTACTTTTGGAGTCATGTCTTGGCCTATAAATATAGGCTTGTAATCACTCTTGAAGGACACCTGATTTGATAATAAACTTCATCTTTGTGAGTGAATTCTCTTTGTAGAGTATTTCATTTGTTTGAGAACTTATCAAGATTTGTGAGCAAAGTCTTGTGGCATTCAACTATACCAGGGTTCTTGGCTTAATTTATAGCCAACAGGTCAAGGTTTTGTTAAGCTCTAGTAAAGATCAAACCAAATTTTCGATTTGGGGAGACCGCTGCCTATCTTTTTACGTTGAGTTCTTGGATCAATATATCCAATTCGTTCTTCGTCCGTATCAGGAGCGGATCCAGTGAGAAAGGTCTTAACGCGAGAAAGTGATAAAGATGCTTGAATGTGTTCATGAGGTTGCTTGATTGTATTCAGGTCGTTGCTTGGTTGTATTTAAGTTGTTGCTTGATTATTTTATTGGTTGATTGTATTTTAGTTGTTGCTTGTTTGAATATCAACCATTGGTTTTTTTAGATCAAATGGACATGATTTATTCTTTTTTCTCATAGGAGAATTTTTTTTTGCATGATCTCTCCTCTCTCTCTCTCTCTGTGTGTGTATATATATATATATATGGTTACCCACATCCCCTATGTTATATGAGGCCAAAATCTAACCATTAGATCTGAATCTGGACGGTTTAGATTTAATTTAAAAAGTTAAACTTTTTGGTGCATTATTTAGTTAAACATGCTACATTATTTGGGCATAATAGTAATTTTGATACCCACATTTTTAATTACGTGAAACATGTAGCGCATATCTCAAAATTGTCTTTTTCTCTCTCCTCTAAAATTTTTATAAAACTTTAAATAATTGTAACTCACTCAATTTAAATTAATTTTCACGTATATTATATCAAATAAAAAAAATTAATTATCTTTCAAATGAAATCCCTATTACATATGTTCGGAATAATATATTTGTCGTAATACTAAATAATGTAATAGCCTAAACTAAATAATGTAACATATTACAATGGTTAATGTAATGATATATTTAAAAATACTGTAACGTTAATTAGGTAATGAGAAGAATTAGATAATGTTATTCGATGAACATAGATAATGCAGCATAATATGAAGAATAATGTATTGACATATTATGTTGCACTATCTGTATTCATCGCACATTATCTAATTCTACTTATTAATATTACAGTATTACAATATCCTTTGTATTATGTTACATTATTTAGTTTTACTAAGGTTATCTTATTCCGAGCATATGCAATAAGAATTTCATTTGAAAGCTAGTTAAATAATCTTTGATTTGATATATAATGTACTATGAATGTTACATTATTTATGACAAATATGCTGCATTATTTGTTTACAATTTTAATATTATAATAAAACCTGGAGTCATATTTAAAAGATAAAATAAAAATACGTTATAAAAGATAATGTAGTATATAAAGAATAAATAATGTATCAACTATCATATACATATGTATCATCTACATAGTAAAAATTGGTCGGCTGACAGTAACCAATAAATTTCATCATCGTTCATAATAGATACCAAAAACCACCACTAACTGTTGGTTGCGAAAATACTGACGAAGACCAACCAAAATAGATTCCAACGAAGAGAAAAATAACCGAAGTTGAATTGTTGAAGGAGAACCATCGCAAGATCGAGAGTTTTCTGCACATACGCCATCACCATCGTATTACAACTCACACAATCCCTTTCTGGCATTCTATCAAACAATTTCTTCGCGACCTTCGCCATCCCCATATTCACGTACCTAGAAAGCATATTATTCAAAGATTATAAATTCCTTACATAGAGAGAGAGGGAGTAAGAGAGAGAGAGAGAGAGAGAGCAGATGGAAGACGTGAGAGAGAGAACATATGGATGAGAAGAGAGATGTCTTGTGGTAATTACTAAATAACCCTTAATAATAATTAATAAGAAAATTCAAAATTATTAATGAATAATTCAAGTTTAAATGTGAGCCACATGATTTGAAAAGCTAAGGGTTGAAATTTGGTCTTATATAACATGTGGGAGGTGGGTAACATATGATCATAACTATATATATATAGGGAGCAGATCCGGCGAGAAAGGTTTTAACGTAAGAAAGTGAGAAAGATGCTTGATTGTGTTCATGAGTTTGCTTGATTGTATTCAGGTCATTGTTTGATTGCAACGTTGCTTGGTTGTGTTTTAGTTGTTGCATGATTATTTTGTTGCTTGATTGTGTTTTAGTTGTTGCTTGTTTGAATATCAACCATTAAATTTTTAAATGCAATGAACATGATTCATTTTTTTTTTTTTTGAGAGAGAATTTTTTTTAAATATATACACTAAGTGGCACCTAACCACTTAAATTCGGAATAGTTCATAAATGACTAATTAATTAAGTTTATTTTTATGATTGTTGAATCAGGTTATCTAGCTCTTAGACCGCCGCGAAAGTCCATTTTTACAATATTAATTATAATAAAGTAATATTTAATTCTAGTAAGGAATCAATGACGAGAAAAACATAAAGATTTAATACTAAAAAAATGTTATTCAGTTTGGTATAATGAACATGGGTATGACAGAATTTCAGGAAAAAAAATGCAACGAAAAGTATGAACATGATATAATGCGAAGTGGCATACCAAGTCATCAACGCTTTATTTATTTTTAAATTATAAATATACATCCATAATTCTACATGATTATGTAGAGCTTCGTGATTTCAGCGACACCATAGCTTTAATACTACACAAACACACCACTGTAAAATAGATACTATGTTAATTAATTACTCTTATCATTTCCTATATTTTATTAAACAAACTGCACTCTTGCATTCTTGACAGGGCCTTCTCAAACTGGCTCCATTTCTGCTCCAATGTCCCATTATATCCAATCGACATCCTCACAAGCCCCGGCGAGATCCCGGCCAACGCCTTCTCTTCTTCGCTCAACTCACTGCTCGTGCTGCTCCCGGAGCAAGACATGAGTGTCTCGTAATACCCCAAGCTAACCGCCATCAACCCGAATTGGCTGCAGTTCTGAAGCAGGTTCATGAACTGGTTGGCCTTTTTCTCGGTTTCCATGTCGACGCACAGAATCCCTCCGTAGCCATACTCATTGACGGCGGCCATGGAAGTGAGAAGGGCGTGGTCGGGGTGATCCTCCAGGCCAGGGTAGATGACCTTGAGGCCGAGCTTCTGCATCCGGGTAGCGTAGACCATGGCTCGATGATAGTGCTCCTTCATTCGCAGCCCCAGGTGAGGGAGCCTGCCGGCTAGCTCGAAGGCCACTTTCGGGTCCATTGTCGGCCCTAGCAGCATCAATGCCCCTTCGTGAGGGTCCATCATCGAGTTCACTAACTTCGCTGAACCACACACTGCACCTGTTCAATCCAACGATATTATAA
>JAPKLW010002261.1:0-33404 GCA_026898455.1 Plectranthus barbatus
AAAATAACGTTAAGTGCAAGAGACGCAAAACTATTCCGCTGCATTTCTTGTTAAGTTATCAATACGACGACTCTGATATTTCGGGACCAACACGCATTCTATCGTTCTCCTTGCCATTTAGTTTGTGATTGCATGTTAGTTAATTGTTTTAGGTAGTGTGATTGTGTGTGTGTGATGAACCTAAACTTGGCTTGATATTTACTCATGATTTACTAGTAGAGTTTGAAGTTTACCTTAACCAATGATAGGACAGAATCTTTGATGTCGAAGCATGCCTAGGTTAAGCTTTTGAATTGCCGAGTTTTGTATGTGGTTAATGTTTTAGACTTAACGAAAAATCGTGAGAATTGATCCTTGATATTGTCATATTTTTGATTGTGAGAGGTGAGTTGAAAGTGAGAAATCTAGAACTTGCATTTGTTCTTGATCTATTTAGCTTAGATTTAATTGACTGTCTAGATTGATAGAAGCTACTCAACAATTGTGTTTGCCTAGCTATTAGACTTTACCGTAGTATCCCGATACTCCCGTGGGCGAAGGGAAGAAGGATCTGGATTGATAATTAAACATTGAGTGTGCATTGAGAATTTGTATTAATTTTACTGTGCATCAGATTTTCGTTGTCGTGAATCGGATCACAAAATCCAAATAATCCAAACCATTCATGGATGTTGTCAATAATTATGAATCGAGAAAAGGCCATATGCATGATCCTGTGAATTTAATGCGATGACTTTTAGGAATACCTTTCGATATGTAGGGTCTGAATCTTCTACAGCATTCAGTCCAGATACGATTCTACCATGCGGAAAACTTGAATATGCGGAAAAGGAATTAAATGTTTTGCAATTTAATCCAAAATACAAATTGAAAAGAATAGAGAAGTCTTGTTCTCCAGACCAGGTCTTCAGATCTGTATCCCTTTGCTTTTCCAATCTTGCTACTGGTGAGGATTGCACTGCACGAGACAGAGTCAAATTTCTTCTCTCCCACTGCAGGTAGGCGCCGCCCCTCTCTCTCTCACTCTAGGGTTTTAGATGTTGTGACTTATGAAATCTGAGGAGATAATGGGCTATATATAATACTAGGACTCAAACAAATGGGCTCTTATTATGCAATTTATTAGGCCAGACCTGGAGCTGATGCAAAAAATAAAGTGGGCCTATGAAGTAATTAATTCCCATGTCCACAACCCATTACATAATTAATTAATATAGTTTATTCCACGAGAGAATTAATACTGACCTACCCCTTTGTAACCATGTTATGAGAACAGGTTGCATCGGCTTTGTGAATTCCCATATTTAAGGTTACTGGACATTCATTAATTAATTAGAGCTTCTGAAAAGCTTCATACAATTAATTAATATCTTATTATCCTGAGTAGTACTACACTCAAACCTTATTGGTGCTTGAGCTTAATTAGCCTGCAGGACTTCAGCACGACAAACCTTATTAAGCTCCTCTAGGAATGTCTTCATCCTAATACTCGGATATGGTAATCTAACTTCATTCATTAGAATGTTCGACACAAACTGCTATCACCCATGATGTGGATATACGACTTGTGCATACTTATGAACCTTCGTTAGGATTCAGACTCAACTAAGTAACGAGATCTTGTTTCTTCTTAAGTGAGATAGAAGAACAAATTTCACTGTGGTCCAATCAATACGCAACCACATGTACCAATATATCAATGATCTAGATAAATCACTTCTTTCCGACTATGCTGCAACTTATACCGATAGACTAATCCTTAACGTTGTCTCGACTGTGATAACAATATTTATATTTTGCTAGGTCAAACAATCCATACAGTCTTCTACAATCTCCTACATGCCGTATGATCTCCCTATCGACGAGATAGGAGGATTCTGTTGTTATTGCAAGTATGTTTGTTTAACACATATGAGATAAGTCAATTGTATACACATTGTAATAAATGCTTTCAGTATACAAAACCCAACAATCTCCGACTTATACTCAAAGCATTACATCTACCTGATAAACACTCATTTTGTGCATTTTTCTGATGTGAATCTGCAAACTATTTGCCTTGGATTAGATCATTAAGTGATATTTCTGTGCCGTATTCATATTCTTTTAGAAAATATTACGTTTGGTTTGGTTTTGGGTTGTTTATGCAGGTTTCACGCACAATAGAGCCGTTTACAGGATATGACAAAGTACCATGGAGCCAATCGATGTTCGTTTTCATCAGGAAGAGGAAGAAGTGAGAAAAGACCGAACCCAAATACGTTTTAGGCCAAAATTCAATGGAAACTCATACCGAAAGCAGTTGATGTTCAAAGAAGCAGTCACGAATTCCTCCACACATGTAATTCGAGCTAATGGAGCATGTCAATAGATAGATCTTTGAGTTAGCTTTCCAATGCAACTGGAATCGGGTCAATCGGAGTTTGGGAGCAAAGGTTATGGCCAAAACCATGAGACTGCGCACGTTCGTGACAAGAACGGCGACCCAGATTACAAAATCGGCGATCGCCGTTTATGCTTCTGGGTCGCCGTTTTCGTAATTTTCACCATTTATCCTTCGGCACACAAACGGAAACCCATGCACAAGAACCCCGATCGCTGATCGTGTTTTATGGGTCGCCGATCGTGTAAAAAGTGACGAATTTTGGCCCAAATCCCATATCTTTTCAGATTTAAAGAAGATAGGTATAAATAGAGCCTCCCAAGTCGGAAATTGGACCCTCCCTCATTATTTTAGACCCCTTCCACATTTTTTTAGAGTTGGAGAAAGCCAGAACGGAGCAGAATCTGAAGAACGAAGATTGAAGACTTGGGATTGAAGACCACGGGTTTTTGGTTTCATGTTTTCCATATTTTTGCATCTTCTTTTCTCTGTTTTTATGGAACTTAGTATGATTGGCTAAGTCCTCTGTGGATTCTAGGGTTTTGAAACTTGTTGACATTCATTCCATCGTTTATATGATTTGATTTTCCTTTTCCATTGATGTTTTAATTACGGCTTGGGTTTTCTTTAATTACAAGATATTGGTCATTGATTGTAATTCGAATTGGTAATTTTTGAACCGAGAGGTCTAGATTATTGATTAAGATGCAGAGTAATTAAATTTGATAAGTCAATTGTCCGAGAGGAATTTGAACTGTTAAAGGGTTTTTGAAATCTAAGGGTTTATCAAGAGTAAAAGTCCTTTTGCGCATTCGAGAGGAGTCACTAGGTCGTTTATTTCCATGTTATGGTTGAGAGTCCGAGAGGGTCGCCTGCTAACATAATTGAGATTAACTCACGTTTTTGAAAATTAAATTGGAATTGGATTATATAAATGACTGTTTGATTGTTCTTCAAAGTGGATTACCCTGGAATCCTGTTTTCTCCATATTTTCAACACTCAATCTTTTAATTGCTTTTTTTAATTAATTGCTTTTCAATTATTGCATAGTATAAATAAATCAAACTCTTTTACCGATGTGTCTAGATAGTAGTAAGATATTTGCGTTTTAGTGCTTGATTATATTTCGAGCCTGCAATCCTTGAGTTCGATAATTTATTACTTGCCTCTGCAGTGATCTGTACACTTGCAGTTATAGCGTGTTGTAAAACGCACTATCACTACCATCTAGAGTATAAAATGTTTCTATCTAGCTTAGCTATTACTTTAACCACTATCAGTGGTAGGCATCCACCTCAGTCCCAGCCCACGAAAATGTCTTTCGTAAGCTTTCTGTGGTAAGCACTTTGTGAATGAATCATCTAGGTTGTCTCTTGTGTTAATATTCTTAATCTGCACATCACCCCCTCGATACGATTTCTCGTATGATGAGGTACTTTCTCTCTCTGTGCTTACTTGTCATGTAAGTCCGTGGTTTTTTTTAGTTTGCTGCTACACCCGCATTATCACAAAAGACTGAGATAGTCTTTGGCAAACATTGAATCACGTCCAACTCCAGCAGGTAGTTTTGGAGCCATACCGCTTCTTTCGAAGCTTCGGAAGCAGCAACATATTCTGCCTCCATGGTGGAATCCACAACGCGTTTCTGCTTTGCGCTCCTCTATCATAAAAATCCTCATTTGATAAACTAGATAGTAATTTCTTGTTCTCTTAAAATACTTGAGGATGTGCTTTACCACAGTACAACGCGCCTGTCCTATGTTAGAATGATACTCCCTTCATCCCATTTTATAAGTCCCAAATGAAAATGGCACAGAAATCAATGTATGTGAGTCTAGTGGAATTAATAATTTATTGGTGAGTGTAAAAATGTTTGCCATTTTAGGAAACGAGACTAATAAATGGGACACACAAAAAAGGCAAGTGGGACTAATAAAATGGGACAGAGGGAGTATCTTGTTATCATGCCTACAACATAACAAATATTGGGCCTCGTACATAACATTGCATACATAAGACTGCCCACTATAGATGTATATGGTAACAGACTTATCTCAACTTTCTCCTTTTGCGTTACATGACACTGTCCTTTAGAAAGGTGTACACCATGTCTGAAAGGTAGCAATCCTTTCTTGGCGAGCTGCATGCTGAATCGAGCTATCACAGAATCTACATAGGATGCCTGGGATCGGCTTATCATCCTTATCTTACAATCCCATACGACTTTGATGTCAAGGATGTACCCAGCTTCTCCAAAATCCTTCATTTAGAACTGTTCGGACAACCAACTCTTAATATCCCCATATTGTTTCCAAATAGGAGAATATCATCTACATATAATGCAAAGAACACCACACTCTCACTGACGCAAAGTTGGTATTCCAGCTCGTGTTTTCTAACTGTGAAAATACATAGGATTTAATCACATCGTTGAAAAGTAAGTCCCACTACCGTGAATTTTGCTTAAGTCCGTAAGCTTCCAAACAAGATGCTCTTCGCCTTTGTGCACATAACCCTTAGGTTGCTGCTTATAGATGTTCTGATCTTCTTCCAGGTAACCGTTTAGAAACGCGGTTTTGACATCCATTTGCTGAATCTCGAGGTCCATATTTGTCGTTAAGGCAAGAAGTATCCAAATGGATTAGAGCATGACTACCGGTAAAAAGGTTTCATCATAGTCTATGCCCTCATTCTGACTATAACCCTTTGCCACCAGCCTGGCTTTGAAAGTCGTGACTTCTCCACCCGTTCCCTTCTTTCTCTTGTATACCTACTTGCATCCTATGGCTTGAGAGCCATCAGGAAGCACATATTTCTAGTATACATCCATAGCCGTTACGGATCCTATTTTTGAATCTATGGTGATGCACCATTTTTCCTCTTACTTGTCACTTACTGCCTCAGTGAATGCTAGTGGGTCAGAGTCATCATGTCCGTCTTCTGGGCTTAAGTCTGAATACTCACCCACGAAAATACACCTATCAGGTTTGAATATGACTCTCCCACTACGACGAGGCTTTGGTGCTGCATCAGCAGTTGGTGCAGTAACTTGTGGTTCCGCACCTTGCACTAGCGAACGTGCTGGTGGTACCGTACCCTCCAAAAGTACATCCACATCGGCACGTTGCCTTTCCCTAAGAAGTGTATCACTATCTTCAATTTCTTGAAGAATTACATAACTCCTTGACTTATGGTTTCTTACATGCTCGTCCTCCAAGAATCTAGCATTGGTGCTAACAACAATTCTCTAACTCCCAGGATAGTAAAAGTAACCACCTTTAATTTGCTGAGGATTCTCTGTTAACAACATTACCTTTGACCAACTTTCTAGCTTATTAGGTTCTTGCTCAGCACGTGTGCTGGACAACCTCATACTCTAAACTTGCACAAACTGGGTTTACGTCCAAGCAAGAGTTCACTGGGTGTCTTAGGAACTGATTTAGAAGGAAAATGGTTCAGAATATACACCGATGTTTCCAATATGTATCCCCAAAACAAAATGGGTAGACTTGCATAACTCATCATCGATCTCACCATTTCTAAAAGAGTCATATTTCTTCTTTCAATCATACCAATCTGCTGAGGAGTAATCAGTTCACTCCATTGGGATGTCATCTCATTATGTGCCAGGTATTGCAGAAACTCGTTTCTGAGGTACTCGCCACCGTGATCAGATCTTAGTGACTTGATAGTTTTCCCGACCTTCTTTTCTACCTCCGCCTTGAACGCTTTGAATTTCTCAAGGCATTCAGACTTGTAGCGAAGCAGGTAAACATATTCGATTCTAGAGTAGTCGTCAATAAAAATGGTGAAGTACATAACCTCCACGATGGATCAATTCCATCACATCCTCTGCTCGAGCTTGACTAGCCTTAAAAGGCCTAGATGAAATCTTACCATTGATGCAGGATTTGTAGACTTGATAAGGTACAAGCCGGACTGAGTCCAATATACCATCATCTACAAGTAGTTGAATCCCCTTCAAATTGATGTGTCCAAGTCTCGAGTACCAGAGATATGTAAGATTCGAATCAAAAGAGGAAAATTTTCTCTTTCTAGGTTTATCAATATGAGATGAATTGTATGCAACATTCATGGAAGATTTATGATGACAGCTAATGACATAGAGAGAATTAATTAGTGTTCTACGATAGATAACAGCATTATTACCAATGATAGAAACCACTATAAAAAATAACTGAATATCCATCAAAATATAGTTTGTAAATTGAAATAAGGTTCTTCCTAAAATCCAGCACATATAAAACATTTCCCAAAGTCAAAACATAATAATTAAAAAACAAGGTGAAATCTCCAATGGTTGCTGCACTGATTCACGCTGCATTCCCCATAAAGATGGTAACCTCGTCATCCTTCAGCACCTTCCTCGATGTGAACCCCTACATAGTATAACAAACATGGTCAGTAACTCCAGTATCCACTACCCATGAATGGGTTGAAATAGATGTTGAACATGTTTTCGTTACACAAGCAAATGACGTACATTGTCCTTTACTTCCATATGTATCATTCCTTAAAGCGACACCCATCCTTTTCCTTTCTTTAGACTTCCCTTCATGACCTCTACAATCAATCAGTTTCTCAAAACCATCATCAATCACATTTTTCAATGTGATCAAACAAGCTTTAAAATCTGATAATGCAGAGCCCCAAGAAGGTGTGGAAGACTGCTCTGCTACAAGATCAGTGAGCAACTCATGAAGAGTGTACTCCCTTTTCTTAGTTGCAATCTTCTTAAAGTCATAGAAAGAAATTGGCAAGGAGTTCAGGATTATATTAATCTCAGCACAATCACTGATACATCCACCCCTACGTGTTAAATGATTCATAGTGTGAACCATCGTCACCACATGTATTGTCACCAGACTTCCATTATTCGTTCTCTTGCAAACTAGAACCTTCACAAAATCATAACTAACAGTTCGATCCACTTCCCCATAAACTGCCACAAGGTCTTTCAAGATCTCAACAGAACTGCAAAAGTCAATGTATTTGAGTTTCAATTCTTTAGATAGATTATTCGAGATTAGTTTGTAGGCAAAATTATAGGATGTCACCCATCTGCTATAGAATTCTTTCTCATGTTTGGAGACCTTTTGGTTGCATAGGGTGAGTGGCTTCAAGGTAAGAACATATGCATGTTGCTTAGTCATGAGAATGTATTCAATGCAGTATTTTCATTCAAGGAAATGAGGAGCAATTAAAGGGTTGAGAGCGAGAATATGATCAACAGTGGACATAGACATATCGTAAACAAGTAAAGGATCAAATAAGTGCATACATGCAGAACACTCAAAACAAAAATGTGTTGTAACCTTTTGATAAACCAATACATTGTTTACACTAATAGCCCAAGGAATCTCACCGCAAGCTACACTCGTAGACGTTTACGATATGACCCTCAACTAGATTACCAGGCCTACCTCAACGAGTTCAGCCCAATCTTTTAATTTCATACTATGTTAGGAATCCTTAGATACATGAAATTAATAATTAGTGAAAGACATAGACCAAGCCATCTACCAATGACAGGGAAGCAGCAACTGCATTATATCCTCAAATGCTTCTAAGCAACTAATCACAAATTTTAACTCCAACTACAAGAGATCGATTTGGCATGCATACTACATCCATACTGCATGACTCTCGTATCCTTTGTTATCTCTAATTTAAATCAATCCTAAACTACTAGTGAGAAACACAAGTACGCAAACTACATTCGTAGACATTTACGCACAAGAGCTCCCACTATTCACATGATTTAAATTGTTTTTTTAGAAATCCATCTACTGCAACCCATGAACCTCTGGGAATTAGCAAGCTACACTCATAGATATTTACTACGACGAGAGGCTCACTTACAGTGTAAGAGCGCTTTGTGGAGGTCTATTTATTTTAATTAAAATCTTGCTTAGTATTCATAATTCAAAAGGTTCAATTGCGCATATGAAATTTCCTGCCAGTATATTTTACCAGATTTTTGCATGCAATTAACATATTCCAAAATTCCAAAATAAAATTCACGACATGAAAATAAATGCATAACCATACTTAAAAAGCAGTAAGCAGTAAAGTAGAAAATCATGCTTTCCTATTATTTACAACATGCTTATTGCACAATTAATAAATCACACTTTATATTAAAAAGAATAAAAAAAGCAAACAAATATGTACTCGTGGCCCCAAAAACAAAATAAAAGACCTATTCTATTACAAAATAGAATCAATCACAACTCTTCAAGTCTTCTGGGCCTTCAAATCTCAAATCTGAACATTACTGGGCTTTAGGGTTTGTGATTTGAAAACATGGCCTAACACACGAATTGCAAACCCTAAGGTTTGCAACAGAGTGTCACCAGCTGCCAATCACGAACCACTGCCACCGCCTATCGATTGACAAACATATACAGTCGTTGCAGTCAATCACCAACGACAACGTCAATTAACTTGGGCCAGCCGCATCGAGCAATGCACTCCATGTCGATTAACGTAGGATGTGTGGCCCTGCGCGCGATGCATGAGCAACATGCTTGCCTCAGGCCACCACCCGACATTGTTGTGCACCATCAGCATTTGCCAGCGCAACCTTTGCTTCGGAGCCTGCTATGATACGAGCCACAAGGCTCCGAAGAACGCGCTGCTGGCGAGCCGCAACGGGTTGTGCGGCACAAACCCTGGTTAGGGTTTATGCTTCCAGCCACTGTCGCCATCTCCTCCTTGCACGCCACCCATTGCTTCCACTGCTGCTCGCTGTGCGCATGGCCATGCGCGCCTGCCTGTCACGATGCAGCCCCTGCGGGCTCGCTTGCTGCTATTGGCCGTCGACGTTGCTGCCTAGCGCGCCACCTGCATGTGTGGGTCGCCCAGTGGGTTTGCCCGCTGCGTCTGGCCGCCGCGACCGACTGCTACAGCTGTCGTGAGCGAAAGCCACCGTTGTGGCCTCCTGCCGCAGCTGCTCCGCCATCGCACGCGTCTGCTGCAGGCGTGCACCTCCTTCGCATGTCCCAGTCTCATTGTTCGTGTTCTTTGTTTCTGCGAATAATTACGGATTGTAAAACAAAATACAGCAATAGATTTAGTCTATTACATTGAATCCAATCCAATCTAATCATGAATTTTCTCGTGATTTTACAAAAAAAGTTAATCCATACACGGATAAACTACCGTAGATTAAATTAATGGGTTTCCATGAGGAACAAAAAAACAAAAACATCCATAAAAATAAATAAATTCATTTACGCATAAATTAAAAATTTGTCTATGCAACAGAGCCATGAAACAGAACCTGGCTCTGAACCAATTGTAGGGATTTTCATTGTCTTGAATTGAATCACAAAAACTAAATAAGTCGGACCATTCATGGAAGTTGTACACAATTACAAATCGATAAAAAGCTTTATGCATGCTCCTATGAATTTAATGCGATATTTTTTAGGAATACGTTTAGATCTGTATGGTCTTAATCTTCCACTATGTTGAATTTAGATCCGATTCTACCACGCGAACAATTTGAATCTGTGGATAATGAGTTAAATGTTTTGAAATTTAATCTAAAATTCAAATTAGATTCAAATTTAATCCAAAATTCAAATTAAATGTTTTCCAATCCTGCTACTGGTGAGGATTCCACAGGATTGCTGATCACTGTAAAATCTACAGATTAATTATAGCAACGGTGGTAAATAAATTTATAACTTAAAACGAACCCAAGGGAATTGTGTGGGGAAATTATCTCATGTACTAATTATTGTCCTAAAATTCATTGTTTGAGTTACATTAAATTAGGTTTTGGTTCTATAAAATAAAGATGACAATACTGAAATTAAAGGGTTTTGAAAAGCAATTTAAAGATCACAGATTCCAGGGAAAACAATTAATCCAAATATATGCTAAGTTAATTAACTCTGCAATGGTGGAAATTTAGATTAATATATACTACAATTCCTGAGTCGGGCAATTATAGCCAAGGTTACTATCATGTGACTAAATATGCTTAGTCGGCCTCAAGAATACAATAATAATTAACCACGGTAATCCACATATCTAATCCCTACGAATTGTTATCTTCCCTTAGGACAGAAAATTAACCGTATTTGAATTTCTTTTCCTATCATTAATCTATTCCTTTCGGTCTTTGATTAACAACTGTAAACCTGGAATCAGGTTCATATTTCAATCCTTCACCAATTCTAGATCCTAAAAATTAAACAAGAAATTCAAAACCATGCAATTTGAGTTAATAAATATAAACATGCATTCAAGATTAATCATTCATTGCCCTAGAACCCGCTAGGGTTTCTAGCCACTCATCCCAGATTGAAATCCAAAGAAAAACATATTGTTAAAGTGCATAAAAATAACTGACAAGAAGAATAAAGGGTTTCGTGTTCTTCAAACTCCCCAGAACTCTAAAAACTGAATATTGAATGAAAGATAGTTAAAAAGTTGAAAATACAAGGGTATTTATAGAGGTGGATGTGTATCTTATCAAATCTAGGGCTAAAAATAAGATATATCTCGAATTAAGTCGAATTTCCCTTTTCTGATTTTTGCGTTGGTCGATATGGCCTTGCGTCGGTCGACATGGGTTCCACGTCGGTCGATATGGACTCCAAGTCGGTCGATGCATCCTTCCATGTCGGTCGATATGGACTTCACATCAGTTGATATTGAGACCTCCATTTTTCATCACTTTTTCGGACATAGCCATTTTTCGCCCCTTTCGACCCTTCTACACAGTCTGCCGGTTTTAGCTATAACTTTTGCTCCCAAACTCTGATTGATCCGATTCCAGTTGCATTGGAAATATAATTCAAATATATTTCTATTTCTATGATCCATTAGCTCAAATTACATATGTGGAAGAATTCGTGACTGTTTCTTTGAACATCAACTGCTTTCGGTACGAATTTTAAGTGAATTTGGCCTCAAACCTGCATAAATACACCACTACAAGCATAATACATCATTACTTGGACTCAAGCATAAAATATAAAAATAAAATTGATAAAACTAAATAAAACACTAGGAAATAATATAGATAACTGAGTCAAATTACGAACTTTTCAATTGCACTGCACGAGACGAAGTCGAATTTCTTCTCTCCAACTACAGGTAGATGCCACCCCTCTCTCTCTCTCTCTCACACACACACTCTAGGGTTTCAGTTATTATGACTTATGAAATCTGAGGTGAGAATGAGCTATTTATAATACTAGGGTTTTAACCTTAATGTGCTCCTCCTAAGCAATTTATTGAGTCAGACCTGGGACCTGATACAAATAATAAAGTGGACCTATGAATTAACTAATTTTCATGTCCACTACCCATGACAACATTAATTAATTAATATTTTCATTCCACCAGAGAATTAATACTGACATCCCTTTATTACCACGTTATGAGAATGGGTTCCATCGAATCGGTGAATCCCCATGTTTAAGGTTACTGAAACTCATAAATAAATTAGAGCTTCTAATAAGCTTCATTGAATTAATTAATATCTTATTATCCTAAGTAGTACCACTTAAACCTTATCATCAACGCTTGAACTTAATCAGCCTGCAGGGCTTCAGCATGACGAACTTTATTGAGCTCCTCAAGGAATGTCCCCATCCTAATACTCGGATATGGTAATCTAACTCCAGTCATCAGAACGTTCTTCAAAAACTATTGTCACCCAAGATGCAGATATACGAGCACGTTAATCAAGCTCTCCACCATGGCAAGTCAAAGTGACATACAACATGTGCATACTTCTGAACCTTCGTTAGGATTCAGATTCAACCGACTTACGAGATCTTATTTCTTCTTAAGTCAGATAGAAGAACAAATCTCACTTTGGTCCAATCAGTACGTAACCACACGTACTAGCATATTAAGTGATCAAGACAAATCACTTCTTTCTGAATATGTTGCAGCCTATACAGACAGACTAATCCTCAATGTTGTCTTGGCTGTGATAACAATATTTGTATCTTGTTAGGTCAAACTATCCATACGGTCTTCTGCGATCTCCTACATGACGTATGATCTCCTTATCATAAGAGGATTCCATTGTTCTCGCAAATATGTTTGTTTAACAGATATGAGATAAGTCAATTGTATACACATTTTAATAAATGCTTTCAGTATACAAAACCCAATAGTTGTATCCTTATCTCTTATTTCAATGTCCCAAATACTTCCACAATGCCACTGTGAGGGATCAGCTACATTGCAACTTGATTTCGAAAGTAGCATCTCCCTTCTTGTAATCTTATAGATTACATGGTGCTTTCTTCCTTGTAGGTTGAAGTTGTTGAGCTCACTTCCAGGCTAGTTCACAAATAAGGATTGTTGGGAAATTTGTCTAAGTTTCCCTCCCTCAGTAGCTACTTGTATAGATCTTAGTTTTGGTGGATCAAATCCTAAGTCCTACCAGCGTCAGTTGTCTCTAGATAGCTCTAGTTCTCAAATGTAAAGTCCTGTTTAGGTCTTTTGAGTTGTAAGTCGCAGCTGATCAAGACTCATGCTGACACTGTTCACCAGCATGAGACATGCTTACCACTGGTTACTGTTCACCAGTTGGGAAAAGTTTCATCAGGTGGCGGCTGACAAAGACTCGTGCTGACACTGTTCACCAGCATGAGAAGAGCTAATGACTGGTTACTGTTCACCAGTTGGGAAGGATTTCACCAGCAGGCGGCTGACAAATCCTACCAGCAGAATACGTGTTCTCACTGACACTATTCACCAGCGGTGAAGCCACCAGTCATGGGAGATTCCAAGAGTTAACATCAAACATATTGGTAGACTTAGATTGTGCCAGCGCAAGTCACCAGCAGAGACTGCCAGCACAAGATCACCAGAATGATCTACCAGTCGGATGTTACCAGCAGAATTCCAGATTCTCTCTCCCAAAGTCTTAGAGACAAAAAGAAGATTCGTCGAGGAATTAACTGACAGAGTATGACTTTAAGGAGGATACCTTAAAGTCCATTAGTTACAAGACACCAGTCTCGATTCCTCGTACTGACGAATAGTGCCGTTCTGACATAAAGAGATCAATGTCAGATAAAGCGGTCTTAGGTATGGCCTTTCTCCGGAAAAGCATACCTGCCGCCGTCAGAAGGACATCCGAGGTCTGACACCTTTTCCGGATGTGTCCAAACGGCTAGAAGATTTGAATGGGATTCCGCGTCTATAAATAGGTCGGAACCACCAACATTTAAGAAGCTTGCTTCCTGACATTCAATACTCTTCACCTACCGAAAGACTGCAAATTTATTACGCTCAAGCAAGTAGAAGCGCATACAACTTTCGAGGCCTTTCTAAAGGCTATCCGTGTGTTGATTTATCAAACACGAGACTTCAAGCTTCCAGCTTGTAAGTTACTGATCTCTTTGGTGCTCTTTCTCTTCCGAGGAAGTTTACAGCAGCTCTTGTGCCAGCCAGCACTTGAGTTATCACGGGCAGTTTGCCGTATTGAGAAGATACGTTCTTGGGAGAACTAAACACCCAGTGAAGCTGTGGAGGTTGAAGTGACGTGCTCGCACTCCACCAGCTGATCAGAGTTGAAGAAGGAAACAAGGCCGGGAGCGGTTGATCTAGTGAACTGGTGGACGAGGCATTCACCAGCTAGAGATAGATCGTAGGACTCTTGTACCTGATTACTCTTAGTGAATTTCCAGTGCTACGACTGGAGAGTGGACGTAGATCAGTTGATCGAACCACTATAAATCCTTTGTCTTTACCAGTTTTCTGCATTATATTCTTATTTTAAACCCAGCACCCAAGTGCTGGTGTATATCCTGAAAACTGATAACTGCGCAAACAAGGCCTAAAATATTCTAAGTTTTTGAATCACCAGCTGACAGGTCCCAGTCAGTTGGTTAACCAGCAAGTGCAAGAAAACGTTTACTCTTTCATTATTTCCGCTGCTAACGTTTTTATACTCTGAAAAACCAGGACCAACAAGGCTTGATGTTTCTGGATATTAAAGCTCTTATTCATGATATTGTCGATCTTATTTTATGAGGTAACAATTTCACTGGTTCATTTTCATCTTCTCGTTGATTGTGTAGGACCTCAGCTCCACTCTAGTTCGGAACTAGATCCTCCATCTAAGCTTTGATTGTTGAAAACTTCCTCATCTTCATATATACTCTAATATGAGGGTATATTCTCGAATTGGTAAACTTGTACCAGGTTTTGATAGTAGACATCTCTTCAATTTATGGTACATTCTAAAAGATTTTTAGTCCTCTCTTTTTAGGGCAATTAATTGATATATACCCCTTTGCTCCGCATGTCTTGTAGTTACAATCCTTAAATATTCAATTGGCTATGGTGTGAGCTCTTCAAAAAGTTTTCCTCGTCAAAGTTTGTTGTGATGAACTTGCTCCTCATGAGGTTTTACCTCTGACTAGTTTGCTTCTTTGACCGGATTTATAAAATCTAGCCTTTTGCCTGATCAATCTAGATCTGGGCCTCCAATATCCTCTCTTAAAACCTTCTGTTCTAGCATAAAGATGAGGTCTATACTTCTTATATTTCCTTGGCTATTATAATTATCTTCCAATGATCGTTGGTAGATCATTTGTTGAGCAATCAAGAGGAGAGTATTTGTCCATCCTATTTAGCATCTAGTAACTCTTTTGTAAAGTGACTTGAGTTCACTAATCAGCCAAATTTTTCTTCTTCAAAAGACATTCTTCTCCTAATGTTATCGAGATCACATGGGATATATTTGTTGATAAACATCTCCTTCCAGGGGCTTGGGAATTTCGTGAAGAAAATCTCCTTATGAATTGATTCGCTTAGCCCTCAATTCCACTAATAAATTTAGAAGATCTTGGAGAACTTGTTAATCGACTCTTTTCCATTTCAATTAATCTCAACTTAACTATAGCTTGAGCATTCTTCTTCCTTTTCTTGGAAGTTATCTCTCATTCCCTGAATTATCTCTCCTGATGAACGTGTACTTGAACTTGTAGGCCCTATTATCTATGATTTCTGTGAGTGACTCGGGCCTTAAGACTTCTCTAATTCTTTGATCAGGAATCGCCCATATCATTTTTGCAATTCCTAGCAAACTCATCTCAAACATATTTCATGATTCCTCTTTTACCCAACTCAAGGGTTTCGGCTACAATTCTCGTAGATGAAGACCAACCATCTACGACCTTTTCTATCTTGTTGAAGATGACATCATTGAGATCCAGCATTAGACCACATGGACAAATTGGGTCTAAGCTTGTTCTTCCCAGCAATATCTCTTGGAACATAGGGACTATTTTTCGTACCCTACTTCCCACAAAATTGTTGATGTTGGGCCTCACCATCTGATGTTCTTCTCTCACTTGAAAGTCCTGTTGGTTTTTTATTTAGCTTCTTGTCGTTTAGAGACTTCCTCTTGTTGCTGCCATTGAATAGATAATGTATGTTGTTACACCTGTTATAAGGGTGGTACCTACTGTCACCGTGGAATTAGAACACCCTCTCCTATGTCCATCTTTAGATCCACCATGTTTAAATAGGCAAAAGATTGTGCCAACTCTTTGTAGATCTTCAAGTTGTATTCTCTCAAAGGATGTTATTCTTCGATAGTTCTTAACCACTCATAAATTTTCTATGTTTGTCAGTTTTGAATCTTCTTTGACTTAGGCTAGAATTTTAGCTTTGACTAAGTCTATCCCCTGTCTTCTACTAGAACTAGATTGAGTTTGTTAAAGTATTTGAATCCTCTTTTATATATATAATAAGATATTAAACTTTTTTTTATCATGTTGTAAGGAAAATTGTCTTACTTGTGGTACTTTGTACATGCTATTGTTGTAATTTTGTGCCGTCTTCTGGATTTTCCTCAAATCTTCTAAGAGTTTGGACAAGTCTGGCTCGATCTTGGTTAAGTTGGATATGATCTTGTAGCACCTTTATTACATCATTGATGGTTTCTGTGCACTCGCTCTTGTAGAGTTGAAACCTCTTTGAGCCTTGTTTGTACCCATTGGGCTTCTTTTAGATTCGTCTTTAAATTATTTCGATAGAGATTGATCATCCAACCTTCAAACCATCTGGTTATGACTCTTCTAACGACGAAATCGTTAATCTAGTTTTCCCATTGTAAGACCTATATTTGGTTATCCTCTTGGTTAATGTCACAGGGCAATTTTTCAATTACAATTTTTTGCCTTGTGCGACGTTGATTCCCCACGAACCAACCAGCCTCTAAAAAATCTCTCATGGACTTTCTACACTTGTGAAGCGCACCCCCGTTGAGTATATAGTTGAAGTATGCAGCACAAAATACTTAAGGGACAAGCACAAAGCAAGTACAGCAAACACCATTTATTAATATTCCCAAAATACAACAAACGAGAACTTGTTAATGCCTAATATACACAAACTCATTTACATCGTGTTGGCTCGGCCAAATATCTCGCCCAACACTTATTTTCTCACTCATATATTTTCCATCTTAAGGACGAGTTTTCCCAACAAGGATGGCTTAATGAAATCTCAATCTAGCAAGCCTATTTATAAGTGATGGACACACCCTATCACTAGTGTTTTTCGACAGGTCACAATGCTTCAAGTACTTGGCACCTCTTGGATTTTTGCCTTTCAACTTTCCTTAGTTTTCCAAGCCTTTTTCAGGTCTAAAGTAACCTTCTGACTCAAGAATGACTCGCTGAAATTCAAACAGATGCGAAGATACGTCGAAGGGTTGCATCCCTTCACGATGGTAACCACCGGGTCATGCGCCCACGTGAGTACCCGTCGGGTGCACGCACCTTACGCACACCTTACTGTACCAATCTCTCGCAATCCTTTGTTGGTCCAAGCATGCACGCACGCACCTGTCACATCTTGTGCCAAGTTTCCCGCAAGCAGCACCCATCAGAACTTGAATGAACGTGATCGTTCATCATATTACTCGCACCCCTTTGTGAGTAACCGTCGTGCATGCATGCGCATCAAACAGCCATGCGTGCCCATGTCTCGGCCGACTCCACTCGGCCTCCCACAAGTCTCCGGCAGGTCTCTGCAATTCAGCACGTATGCATGCACTCGTGCACGCCAATTTCTTTGTAAGGCTCCCGCAGTCTGTGCCACATCTCGGCCATGCCCGCACACCAAGTGTCCACATGTCCCGGCCTTGCCCTAATGACTCGGCCGCATCCCGCCTCCCGATGGGTCATCGAGTCTCAACCCGATCTTGTGCGCCGACACTTGCACATTCGCCTGACACTTACGAGCGCATCCCATACTATGCTCGCAAGCACTCATCCTTGTATGCCCGTCCCATACCATCCACACAAGAACTTGGTCTTATGTGTTCATGTCTCGCACCTCCTCAACACCTTGCGCCCATACTCGCAAATTTACCTACATAAGACTCAGTTGCCCACGAGTCTTTCTGACAAGTACCCCATTCCCCGTCGCCTACGGGTCACCACACCCGCACATACATGTGTTGCTCCGCACAACACTTAGCCTGGCTCCACATCCGTGCCTTTCTTGTACTCCGCACGAGTATCCGTGCATGGTCTCTCACCCGTGCAGCCCGAGTATTTGATACTCGTATTTTAGGGGTGTAACAGTTAACCTGTAAAACTCTCAGGACCATCCTGAGAGTTGTACATATCGGATAATTGTTTAGATTCATTTTTCTGGGTGTCTCCTTTATTAAGATGATACTTATTACTAATAAATATTAATATTTCTTGAAATAAATACCTAAACTCTGATACTATTTCAGAAACACAAATTAATTCAAGGTATGAAATAAAATAGATACAAGGGTAATTTTGGAATTAAAATTTTAAACTCAAACTCAAAGTAAAAGTAAAATTTTGGGTATTTTGTAAAAACGTTTATAAATATGGATATAACTAAGTTGTATGATAATCAAAGTGAGAATTTTAAAACATTATTCAACAATAAAAGATTAGAAAAGCCATCGTTCTTTTTTCTTTTATTTACTTATCTTGTATTGTGCTTAAACATGTAGCAAAAATTAGCCAAATTATTTTATTTATGGTGGGTCATTTTGTATCATTATAAAGAAAGCAAGATAAAATGATGGAATTTCTAATCCACGGCATTAATTATTTCTCATTGTTTTTTACTTTGCCCAATGATAGAAATTTAACCCACAAATATTGTGACATAATCACCATCACAATGTAGTAAAATCAAATGAGCAGGCATGTGTCAATGTTGGGGGATTTGGAAAATCTTTGCCCATTTTCAACTGATAGTGAAATCCATTAGCAAATATATACATAAATGTCTTTGTCATTTTCACTAATTTACCTACTTTACTTTGCTAATGTACAATTTGCTAATGTACAAACCTCATTTTATATGTTTCTAGTTTGAAAACATTAATATATATTCTATGTCAGCCACGCAACTTTTCAGATATGAGTTTTGAGATTTCACTGTTGATTTTTGTGTAACATCTTCTACTAAAATATCATAATACATTTTATGAGTGGAAAATATTGGTAGCAAATTCAAATTGTCCTACATCGATTATGGAATGGAGAGTTTTCTTATATAAGAGTTTACAATTAACTCCATTAGTATGAGGCTTATTGAGAGATACCCAAAAACAAATTCATGCAGACTTATGCTTGCTCAGAGCAAATAATATCATACTAATATCGAAATTTTGGTCTCAACAAGTGATATCAGAGCCCGTGTTCTGACTGGGGAGGGTACTGGGTTTCTGGTGGACTATGGTGTATGTGGGTAGCCCTCAATTGTCGAGTGGGAATCGTCCTTGGATGCCTTGTGTTGAAAGCTTTCGAATAGATGGTTAGACAGCGGGTCCCGTGGATTGATGGCAATACAAGATGAAGTAACAGATCAAATAGCTCGAGGAGAGGCCACAAATACATGTGTCATTGGTTTGAGGGAGGATTGTTGAGTAGCAAACTCAAGTTGTCAAACATTAATGAAAGAAATGAGAACTTCCTTATATAAAAATTAACAATTAACTCCATTAGTATAAGACTTTTTGTAAATATCCAAAAATAAATCCATACAAACTTGTGATCGGCCCAAAGCAGACACTATCATATTATTGTATCTAGTTTGACACTTATTCATAGGTCACCAATATATATCACCAAATAGTGATAAATAAAATAAAAAGTCGCTACACATCATGTTTGCATCATTCACTACATAATTTTATTTGGGTAATTATGAATTACATATATAGTGATAGTGTCATATTATTTACAATTAATGAAAAATAGTGGATATATATCATTGTCACATGAGGTAAACGAAATTATGAATTTTCTTTTAAAGTCTAAGAAGATAACAAGTAATTTAATAAAAATGTTACATAGTCAAACAAAAAATCTAGTTATCTGGCCTATTTCTTGTGCCCAGTATCTCACTTTTTGAATTGAAACTACAAAATGGAATCGACAATTGATCACATCCACGTTTTATCATCTTTATTTTGAATTAAATGTTAGGAAGAATTGTGAAAGCTACATGAATTATTGATCGAATGCTATCGATATATGGATTCTTTATTAAATTTTTATGTGCTCTACTGTTATAAACTATATATTGAATAGACCGTTTAAGCGCTAAATTTTACTGAAGTCGAGTTACTGACTAATAGCTAACAATTATTACAATCATGGTAAAATATAAATAATGATTTATGACTCAATTTACTTAGGGGGCGTTTGGTTTAACTGTGGAATTACTATGGGTTTGATTTTTGGGAATCATTCCCAATTCTGATGTTTGATTTACTAGATGAGTTTTAGAATCATTTTTCAATTCTGATGATTTATTTTTTAAGTTTATAGGTTTATAATATAATTAAATTGTTATACAAATAATAATTAATTTAACAATAAAAAATAACAAAATAAAATCATATTAAAACAAATAAATAATCTATTTATCTTATTATTTGTTTTATAAAATATAAAATTAAGATAAAAAATAAATGATTGATTTTATAATAATAATAATTTTATTATAATAATATATTAAAAAGAATAATATATAATTATAATAACATATAATACTATAAATAATATAATTATGAAAAACATTAAAAAAAGAAAAAAGAAAAAGTAAATAAATCAGAAAATAATTATAAATAAAATGAAATAAAAATAAGAAATAAATGATTAATTTAATAATAAAAAATTAAGAAAATATAATCATATTAAAATAAATAAATAATATATTTATTATATTAATAATATTATTATATTAATATATTAAAAAGAATAATATATAATATTATAAAATAATATAATTATCAAAATATTTTAGATTAATATTATAAAAATAAATATATAAGAAAATAATTATAAAATAATATGAAATAAATAATTTTGGTAATAATATATGGGAATGAAAATGAAAACCCACCATTTTGGAGGGTTTTGGTGATTCCCAAGCATTTGGGAATCATTCCCATATTTTCATTCCCATACTCTTTAACCAAACAGTGGGTTTCGGAATTATTCCATTCCCTCATTCCGAAACCCACCAACCAAACGCCCCCTTAGTAAAGTAAAGTAAATACTCAAAAACCCGCATTATATCACTGGGTCAATAAGCAACGATCCATTTTTAAGATAATACATTAGGTTACAAAAACAGATGATATCAAATCACAATCTCTATCATTTGGTGTTTCAAACATGAAATAATTGATGACAAAATGCTTAGTGTTTCCGATAAGATAATGGATTGTGACCGCTGATTGTCTTAGTCTGGATATTAATTTCATATTTTTCCATTTATTGACCTTGGAAGCAATCAATTAAACTTTAAAAAAAACAATCGAATGTTGTTCATCTCACATTGTTACAATGATATTGGGATAAGAAGGAAATAAATTTATTAATTAGTAGATTAAGGAATTATATTCAATATTTTTTCTGTTAAAGAATTATAACACATAATTTATTGAGGGAAACTTTGAATTAGCAAAAATTATATAGCAAAATCAATGTATAGCAATTCTTATGAAAAACTACACAAAATAGCAAAAGTGTACTTTTTTAGGTTAAAATGTGTTAATCACAACATCACTTCTCTTGATTCTTGTGAAATTAATAACCGCATTCATTGTTTATATTTTTTTTACACAACTCAATTTTTTATTTTTTTTCAGAGAAGTGCAAATAATTAAATATAATACTCCCTCCGTCCCATTAGATTAGTCCAGTTTGGTTTCGGCACAGAAATCAATGTTTGTGAGTGTAGTGGAATTAATATTTTATTGATGTGAGGAGATTTTTTTCCATTTTAGGAAAGTGGACTAATCTGGTGGGACAAACGAAAATGGAAATATGGACTAATCTGGCGGGACAGAGGGAGTATTTGTTATTCAATATTTAAAATTCGGCTGGAAATACACATCCAGTTGGAACTCGAATAAATCCGGTTGGAAGTCGGGTTTAAATATATTAAATCATATTCTGCAAAATCGAGAAAATATATTTAATAAATCCTTGGACTAATAATTCGGTTGGAAGTGATATGAAATTAGGCTGGAAATCCGTCAAGCAGTTGGAAGTCCAATTAAATTCCGGATGGAAGTCGGATTTAAAATATATTAAATCCAGATTTAATTCTAATAAAATATTTTTGAAATTGGGCTAGAAGTTGAACAATCCAGCTGGAAGTCGATTAATTGAGTTGGAACTCGAAAAATCCTGATGGAAGTCGGATTTAAAATATATTAAATCCACATTTAATTCGAATAATTTTTATTAAAATTGGGCTGGAAGTTCAACAATCCAGCTGGAATTAGGTCAATTGAGTTGGAAGTCGAACAATCCAGCTGGAACTCGGGCTTCGTTTAGTTCCATCCCTTTTGCATTCTAACCTAAAAATTGGGCGTGAAATACTCTACTCAAAGCGGCAGGATCTGGAATTGCTTCGCACGACCGTTTGAACCACCACCCGTCGTCCCCCTCCAACATTTTTTCAGGCGACTGCACACCCACCACCGGCAAATATGTCGACTGCACAGGTATGTATGTTTTTTTTCGCAGATTTTATTCACTGTTTTATAATTAAAAAAAATGAACTGTTTTTGGATTTTGATTTGATGATATGATATTTGTTAGTTTTTGGATTGAATTACTTTGTTTATATAATGCATACTTGTGAATGAGATGTTATTGATTTTTTCCTGTTTTTCACCGTGCATATGATAGATAGTTTTTGGTTTTGATGTTTGGACCGTGCATGTATGTGATTGCGTTTTTATTTTTTTATTTTTTATTTTTGTTTGATATGCAACAAGGTGAATTTATTCGATATGAAATCCCTGGAAGTAAACCTAAGACAAATTTATATTATAAATGTAAGGTTCTAGAGACCATTAGGAAGACATTATTTGATGTAGGAGAACAAGAGCTGGTTAATGATTTTCGTGCAGGGGTTTTTGGACATTTGTTGGATTGGGCGGACAATGGACTTTCTTCTTCTTTATCATTAATTGAACTATTTAGTCATGAGATTAAGTCCAATAATCCTTAGTTGTTAAGGTTTAGAGTCTGTGGATATGATATCATGTTTTCACAGAGCAAATTCGCCCTTATTACCGGTTTGAATTTTGGAACAACCCACTTCGATCCTACTGCACGCCATTGTAGGGTTTTACCGTGAACCGAATCACCAAAACTAATTTGAACCGGATCGATTTATGGTTATTGCACATAATTAAAATTCTCAAAACCCTAGCATGCTCCTATGAATTTAATACATAGATTTGTGGATTTAGGGTTTACCGTAACTCCGTCGAGTCTGAACCGATCTTTCGCGTTTGAATTCCAAATCTCAATTCAACCACGCGATCCGAATTTATCTGCGGAAGTAGAAATTAGAAATCTAATTTCTAAGAATAAATTCGAAATCAAATAAAGAGCAGAAGAAAGAAATCTGTTCTCCAGATCAGATATTCAGGGCTGTGTCCCAATGCTGTTCAGATCTACTACTGGTGAGGACTCCGTAGATCTGTATTCTGAGCAGGACCAGAATCGAAATTCTCCTCCCTCTTCTCCCAAAATCGGCGCCTCCCTCTCTCTCTAGGTTTAGTATGTTTCAACTGTGTTACAACTTATGAGAGAGAGCTGTCTATTTATAGACCTAGGGTTGAAAACCTTGATGGGCCATTTTGGGCTCAATTCAGCATATTTAATTGGGCCAGACCTGGGACCTAATGCAAATAATAAAGTGGGCCTATAAATTAATTAATTCCCATGTCCACAACCCAGGACATAATTAATTAATTAATATTAATTCTTTTTCACCACCGAATTAATACTTACCTACCCCTTTATTACCACGTTATGAGAACGGGCTGCATTAATTGAGAATCCTCATATTTAAGGTTACCGGACATCCATTAATTAATCGGAGCCTCTGACAAGCTCTAACTACAATTAATTAATATCTTATAATTCCTGAGTAGTACCACTCAAACCTTATCACTCGTGCCTGAACTTAATCAGCCTGCAGGACTTTGGCACGATGAATGTTATTGAGCTCCTCAGGGAATGTCCCCATCCTATTACTCGGATATGGTTACCTAAGTTCAGTCTCAGGCGGTACTACACGAACTGTTGTTACCCAAGATGCGGATATACAAGCACGTTACTTAGGCTCTGTACCATGGCAAGTCAAAGCAACAGTCAACCCGTGCAAACCCCTGAACCTTCGTTAGGGTTTGGACTCAATCAATATAACGAGATCTTGTATTTGCTGATGTCAGACAGATGAATACATCTCACTGCAGTCCATCAATATGCCACCTCTGCGTACCAGCATGTCAAGTAACCAAGACAGACTACTTATTCCAACAATGCCGCAGCCATCCGGACAGACGTATCCTCATACGCTATCTCGGCTGTGATTAGGTTTATGTCTCACTAGGTCAAGTGACCATACTGTCTTCTGCGATCTACAATACGCCGTATGATCGTCCCTATCGGTGAGACAAGAGGATACCATCGTTCATACATGTAAGATTGTTAACAGATAGGAGAAATAAACCGTTGTATACTCATTGTAATAAATGCTTTCAGTATACAAAACCCATCAACCATAAGTTAGACTCTAGTACTGTATTCCAAGTCTTTTGCAGAGGTGAAATCCTACGTACTAAACAACTTTTGGAGAGGTTTGAATAGAAAAAGGTTGATTCTACCCATAGGTTATTGTACCTCAGGGTGGTCAATATATTAGCATTTTGATTTTTTTGTACTAGGGTATACTGAAAAAAGGAAAATAGGAAAGTGGTTGTATGTCTTAAGTGAGGATCTTGATGCATGGAACCAATTTCCATGGGGTACATATGCATACAAAGCACTCTTGTATTATAGAACTCATATACCCAATACTCGGATTCAACTTGAGAGAAAAGCCCTTCATCTCCCTGGTCCATTTTGGGTACTGCAGGTTTGAAATTGTCACCATTTTTTTATCTTGATCTTTGTGATCAATGTTTGTTGAAATAATCTATTTTTTATAATGTTGTTAGGTTTGGGCCTATGAGGTCATTCCTTAGTTGGGGCAGGCTTGTGCCCGACTAGTTAAACCAAATGTTGTGCCACGTATGTTGAAGTGGCGGTTCAGAAGATCCAGTAGAAAAGATTGGATAGCCTTCTTCTCCCAACAGGTAATATAATGAAATTTGAGTGTATTTATTTGTTTTAGATTGAAATTGATTTTATTATCCTATGTGTTTAAAACTTGCAGCTCACTGTGGTAACTGTCTTACCTCCTTCGCCATCCGAGATGAGTAGCCAATATTGGCGATCGACACAAGGACAGGATAAGATGGGTGTGAAATATGTGGCTCCAATATCTACTCATATCCTAATAGAAGGTGATGGGTCGGTGATGGAATATATTGAAGAGGATAACCCTTCAATGGAGATACCACTCATACGATTTAATTGGAAGAGGATTTTTTCTACGTCAAACAGGCCGGAAGAGGATTTTTCCTACGTCACATGGAGCAGGTGTCCTTGACCCGGATCCCTCAACGTCTTTCTCCTTTTCCCGGAACTACAAATGGGGCAAGCGATCACCTGATGGTTCCAGTACCTCAGCGTTAGCTTCTTCGTTACGGGAAAAGAGATGAAAGCTTAAGGTTAGTGAGCAGCAAAACCATTGTTATTTCTGAAGGAAAACCGGTGGCTACCGAGAAACAAAATCGATGGCCACCGACAAGCAATTTTAGTCCTCACTAATTAATATATTTTAATGGCGAAAGAGATGAAGGAGACCCTATTGGTCCCGGTTTTCAGAGTATGAACGTTAGAAGCGGAAATAATGTTAAAGTAAATGTTTTCTTGCACGCTGGTTACACCGCTGACTGGGACCTGTCAGCTGGTGTATCAAAACTTAGAATATTTAGCCTTGTTTGCACAGTTATCTATCAGTTTCAGAATATACTCCAACACTTGAGTGCTGGGTTTAAAATATGACTGAAGAGCAGAAAGCTGATAAATAACAAAAGGATTTTTATAGTGGTTCGATCAATCGTTCTACGTCCACTCTCCAGTCGAAGCACTGGAAATTCCACTAAGAGTAATCGGTTACGGGTGTCCTACGATCTATCTCTAGCTGGTGAATGCCTTGTCCACCAGTTCACTAGATCAACCGCTCCCGGTCCTGGTTCCCTCTTCAACTCTTCTCAGCTGGCGGAGTGCGAGCACGTCACTTCAACCTCCTCAGCTAACTGGGTGTTTTAGTTCTCCCAAGAACGTAAATCCCACTACGGCAAGGTACGCCCGTAATAACTCAAGTGCTGGACAATGGACTTTAGATAGACTTTAAGGTTGTCAGTCGACTCCTCAGCGAATCTTCTTTTTGTCTCTACGGCGCTGGGAGAGAGAATCTGGAATTCTGCTGGTAACATCTGACTGGTAGATCATTCTGGTGATCTTGTGCTGGCAGTCTCTGCTGGTGACTTGCCCTGGCATAATCTAAGTCTACCAAATGTCTGAATGTTAATTCTTCTTGGAATCTCCCATGACTGGTGAAATCACCGCTGGTGAATAGTGTAAGCAAGAACACGTATTCTGCTGGTAAGATTTGTCAGCCGCCTGCTGATGAAACCCTCCCCGACTGGTGAACAGTTCCCAGTCATAAGCGCTTCTCATGCTGGTGAACAGTGTCAGCACGAGTCTTTGTCAGCCGCCTGCTGATGAAACCCTTCCCGACTGGTGAACAGTTCCCAGTCATAAGCGCTTCTCATGCTGGTGAACAGTGTCAGCATGAGTCTTTGTCAGCCGCCTGCTGATGAAACCCTTCCCGACTGGTGAACAGTCCCAGTCATAAGCGCTTCTCATGCTGGTGGACAGTGTCAGCATGAGTCTTGATCAGCTGCGACTTACAACTCAAAGACCTAAACAGGATTTTACATTTAAGACCAGATCTAGAGCTATCTAGAGACAACTGACGCTGGTAGGACTTAGGATTTGATCCACCAAAACTACAATCTATACAAATAAGCTACTGAGGGAGGAAACCTTAGACAGATTTCCCAACAATTTCCCCCTTTTTGGTGCGATCAAAGCCTAACCAGCGAGCACTCAGCTGATGAGGAAAGTTACAGATAATTTCAGGGTTTTACAAGTGAAACTTATCAGATCTAAACCCACGAAATTACTTCCTCAACATCAGCTCTAACTAAAAATCTTACCCCTCAAACTAGGAGAGATAATGCTCGTTTTAAAAAATATGGAAATTAAGATCTGAGCAAAGGATAAGCATGTAAATAAATTTAAAACATGCAAGACGAGTGCTGGTGCTGATTACACTGGATGTGTAAATTCAGCTGGTAAGTAAAAACTTAGACAATTGTTGGACAATTAGAGATTGTCATCAACTTGTCAGTTAACATTCCATTAAAGATTTAGCAATTACATGTACAGTGAATGATAACTGACTAGTCTATGGCATGGAAGATGATCCTGGTGACTGAGTCCGAGCACTGGTGATAGACCTCAGGATCTCAGTAAGAGTGGCCATGTCTTGCTCTCTCTTCAGCCTCTCTTCAGCAGCAATTCTCCTCTCTTCAGCTGCTAGGCGTCTCTCCTCCTCAGCAATTCTGGCTCTCTCCTCTTCAGCCAGTGCTCGCGCCCTTTCCCCCTCTTGGATCCGCGCCAAAAAGGTGGCCACACCGGCGGTGACGGACTCAAATCGTTGCTCTACATGGTCTTGGAAAGAGGCGAAACGTTGATCCATCCTGGCGTCGATGTAAGCAAGAAGTTGCGCAGGAGGATGAATTTCAGAGATTGGCTCCGCAGATTCTTCCATGGATGTGGAAGGCGCATCAGGTGCGGTAGTAGCCATTGCTGGTGCAGAATCAGCTGGTACCTCCACTGGGGCGGGCTCCTCCGCGGGCACCTTGGCTGATGCTGGCGGGCCTTGTGCAAAATCAGGTGGGTCTGTGAAAACAGCCAGCTGCCAGTCCATATGAGGTGGGGCAAGATCGCCCATGATCATTGGAACAGTGGGGACGGCAGTGGTCAGCCACCTATCTCTGGAGGGATCCTCCTCCACAATGTGGTCTACCAGCAGAGCGCTGGCAGCCATATCAAAGAGAACAGCGAAATAGGGAGGGATCAGGGGGAGAGACACGAGCACCTTTATGCGTCTGAGAGCATAGATCAGCTGGTACCCGCGGCTGGTGCTTTGGAACTGGAAAAATGGTAACTTGACCATTTTGGACGGAGGAAGGCCTGATGTCCCAGTCAGTTGTCGGTAAAGAGCAATCTTCCTCAGTCAGCGCTTGATTCGCCTAATCGACAACTGATGGTGGCCGTGAGCTTCAGTGCCCATGAATTCGTTGGCCCATGCCTCCTCTGATCGCCAGTATCCAAGCCCAAGCCTGGCATACAGGACCGCGTTCTTCTCCACATTTAACTGGCGTTGGCACCAGTCAAAGATCCTCCAGCGCTGGAACTCCAGAAAGAGTTCTTCATCAAAAATGTCACTCAGGTCCCCATACCTGGTGACCAACTCTTCATCAACAGCCCTCTCCACCTCGGCTGTGATGTTCTCAGCATACTCATAGAGGGAGAAATTGAAATACTCCGCCGGTTGTAAGGGCAGGCACCAGTCAAGGATCCTCGAGGCATAGATCGACTGGTGAGGGAGACCGCTGGTGGGGATGATAAAGAATGTTGATGGTTCAGACACTCGTGAATTATGGAACGCCAGATCCCCACGGTGCTCCCACCTGTGAATCCCTGTCACCCTAGCACGATAGGTATCCTCATCGATGAGTGAGTGAAAATGGATACCTAACGTGTAAGACCTCCTCTCTGATCTCACACGTAGTGCTGATGCTGGTGTAGATGCTGCTGGTCGTCCAGAAGATGTAGATGCTTCTGAGACTTGTGGACGACTGGCAGGAAGACGAGCCTCGGCTTCAAAATTAGGGAATAGATCCCTGGGCTCCATCCGTTGTACCCTGGAGTGCTGTACTACTGGTGCTGATTCGTCGTCGGGAATGATGATGTCTGGCGAAGGTTGATCATCAGCGACGTCACCAGCAGTAGTCTCCATGTCAGCTGCCGCCTCCACAGCTGGCACCGGTACTGGTTCCTCGACAGTCTGGGGCATCGGTTCAGCACCGAGATATAACTCAGGAGCCCCTTCTGCTGTCTGAGGTTGTCCATTATCCATGGATTCAGATGAGTCAGTGATAATAATGCCATCATGTTCCTCGGGCTCCGGCTCAACCTCTAAGTCAGAGCTTAGATCAGAGAAACTCGCCAGTTTTTCCGGGGTGGTCGCCCGTTCAACAAATCCTCCACTGGCGGCCCCTTGCACGGCCAGTGGGTCTTCAGACTTACCTCCACCACCCCCTTGCACGGGTGGAGGGACTTGAGAAGATCCCCCGTCAGCTCTTCCAATGTCAGCTGACGGTTCAGTCACATCCTCCTCCGGCCGGTACATATCTACCAGGGATAGTACGTCCTCCTCAGCTCCCATGACCATCAGGCGCGAGAAAGTTTAGTCAGAAAGGATCTGGCCTGGAGCTGGTGCTGGTGGCATGCCACTTGAAGTTTGGGCAACTGCCCATTTGCCCTTGGCCACCTGATGCACTTGCTCCGCCAGTTGCGCCTGACATCGAGAATCATGCTCAGCTTTTATCCTAGCAAAGGCTTCATCGCGGGTTGCCAGTTCTGCCTCCCTTCTCCGCTGGTCGGCTAAGGCTTGCAGCCTTGCCTTTGCTTGCTTCTTCCTCACAATAGAAGCATTGTGGTCCCTCTTAGCTTGCTCAACCAGCTTTTGAGCTTTCGTTTTGACCCTTTTCCTTTTCCTGGTCATTTTATCTATCGTCTCCTCCTCAGTCAGTCCAAGGATGGACTTCTTGACTGGTATAGATATCTTCTTTGATGCTGGAGCATAGATAGTAGCTGGCTGGGGCAGCTGGGGCTGGTGAGCCTTGGCTTTCTTCCTTGGAGAAGACCTGGTGACTGGCATCTGTGCTGATGGCTCAGCAGATGGGAATTGACTGGTTTCCTCAGCCTCTGCCTGCTCCATTGAGGTGAATAAAGATTCAACCTCAAATTTCCTCTTCAGTTCGGTCTTGGCCTCAGCTGTCAGTGGGAGAGCAACTGTTGGCACTGCCTCCCATATCTGTTCTGGCTCCTCCTCAGACACAGATTCAGCTGGATCGACGGCCTTCTTGCCCTTCAGTCGTCGGGGCTTTTTGTAATCCGGGTCAGCAAGCTTGACTCTTGTGACCGGGATGAAGTCGGATCCAACCAGCTGCTCCCCTTGGTCGATCATATCCCCCATCTCCACTTCGAGGATGTGGCTGACCCGCAGCCCAAACGACACGGCGTGAAGGAACTTCCCTTCCGCCTTCACTGAACTGTTTCTCTCCACGTTCTCCAGTAGGCGCCCGAATATGAATTCGGCCCAGTTGCCATAAACGCCATCCACCAGTGCGCACATGACGGAGAACTTCTTTAAGCTCAGTTCGGCATAGGAGCCGACCTCGCACTGGAGCATGCGCACGACAATATCGCAGACCATCTGCCAATATTCGCGCATCTCCGACTTCTTCATGCCAGTCTTGTAGCTAGTCACCCCCTCCTTCTTCCATTCAGCCCACCTCCGCCTGAACTCCACCGTATCATCCTTGTGATACGTCGCCACCTCCTCACCAGTACTCCTCAGCCCAAAAAGGTTGGCCAGGTACTCTGCATCCATGGTGATCAGTTTCCCGAACACCGACGTGGTGAAGGATTTCCTGTCATCAGCGATGACTGCGCGAGCATAGAACTCGGCAACCATGTGCGGGTGGAAAACTCTGGGAGCCGCTGTCAGATATGGTCGGAGCTGCTCCCTGTCAATCATCTCCATCAGCTCTTGGCCAAAGTGTTTCTCGGCTAACTTATCATTTAGAATTTTCTCCTTCTGGACTTGGGCAGCCCGGATTTGTGAGTTGGAAAGGAGATGTTGGGTGTCCTTTGTGTTTAACTGGACAAGTTTATTAAAGGGATAGGAGTAATCGATGTCTTCTTGTTTCACAATGCCTGTGAAGGTAGGCATGTGAGATTCGGCTAAAGGTAAGTTTAAGGACTCAGAGGAAGATGAAGAAGGATTATCAGTAGCAGGGTTGGAAGAAGATGCCATGAATGCAGGGAATGTTATGAAAAGATGAACAAAATAAATGTTCTGAAAGTTTGAGGAATCATAAAGATTTATCCGATGAAGAAGGTCGGATATAAATACTCGAGCCATGCAGGAATAGACGGATGAGATGAACTCGTAGAAAGTAAGAATCAATGGTCATCAGCAGGCCCGATTCCCTGTAGCGACGTGCGTGGTCGTGGTGACGAGAGATATTGCGTGTAGCTGACATGGCACACGCTGATTGGTCGCGTGCCTGTGCTTGGCTGCGCAGTTACTGTGCGCATTAAATGTGGCATTAAATGCCGTATTAAATTCGAAGATATGCACACGCAAGACCAATTTGAACAATCCCGCCATTTCTGCGACAGCTGGCACGACCCTTGAACTTCAAGAGATCGTCAGTTGAGAGCTGGGACTCTACTGGTCATCAGTAGTATATACCAGTCGCATACTTCCCTCTGTCAGTATGGCCTTCTTACCAGTCGACAACTGGTTCCCGTGTACTTAGACAAATTGAGAGCTGGAACTCAATTTTCACTAGTCGTTGAAGTTTCACCAGTTGTCTGCTGACAACTTGAAAGATCGAGAGAATTGAGAGCTTGGACTCAATTTATTCCGCATAATCTTCTCTTTAAGAAATTCACTTCCTCACCATTAAAAACGTGAGTGTTGTTATGAGATATGTCAGTGGATTTCAGTAGAAGTCATCAGTCATCGCTTGGAATTGGGAGCTGGGACCCAATTTTACTTCGACTGATGGTATTTGGCTGCTGGCAAATTCAAAATGAGAGCTGGGACTCATTTCCTTAGTCATTTATGGGATAAGCTCTGCCAGTAGGTACCACTTGTGGTCTTGAGACACCACTTAAAGAAAACATCAAGACTAAGAACTTGGACTTAGTCGTAATCAGCATTCTTCAGAAAATCAAGAACGGAATGAGAGCTGGGACTCATTCTTCCTCAACACTAGGGCTCGCATCAATCTCCAAAAGACCGAGTTTGATGCACAACTCCTTAAATCTTGTTTCTGGCAAAGGTTTGGTGAAAATATCAGCCAGTTGATCTTCGGTTCTGATGTACTCTACGCTGATATCCTTCTTCTCGACATGATCACGTATGAAGTGATGTCGGATATCTATGTGCTTGGTCCTAGAGTGATGAACCGGATTCTTCGTTATGCACATAGCGCTGTTGTTGTCGCAATAGATGGATACACAACCAGTGTCCACTTCATAGTCTTCCAATTGTTGCTTGATCCAAAGAATTTGAGCACAGCAACTGGCAGCGGCAACATATTCAGCTTCAGTGGTAGATGTAGCAACAGAGTGTTGCTTCTTGCTAAACCAGCTGATTAGCTTGTGTCCTAGAAACTGACACGTACCACTGGTACTTTTTCTATCTATACGGCATCCAGCAAAATCTGAATCGGAATACCCAATGAGTGTAAGCTCATCATGCCTGGGGTACCATATACCAAGAGATTCAGTCCCCTTGAGATATTTCACAATTCTCTTAGCAGCTTCCATGTGTGACCTTTTTGGATTGGCTTGAAATCTGGCACACACTCCGACTGAGAATGAAATGTCGGGTCTGCTGGCTGTCAGATAGAGAAGTGATCCAATAATACCTCTGTAGCTGGTAGGATCAACCGATTCCCCTTGTTCATCAAGAGAGATCTGACAACTGGGGCTCATCGGTATTCTGAGGGACTTAGTCTTCTCTGGGCAATATTTCTGAATTAAGTCCTTGGTATACTTCCGCTGATTAATGAAAATCCCATCAGCTGACTGCTGGACCTGGAGTCCTAGGAAGTATGTTAATTTGCCCATCATACTCATCTGAAATGAGTTCTGCATCAATTGAGAAAACTTCTCGCAGAGAGACATATTCTTAGACCCGAATATAATGTCATCAACATATATCTGCACCATTAGCATATCATCAGCATCCTTGATGAGGAAGAGAGTCCTATCGATCTTTCCTTTCCGAAATCCATTACGGATCAGGAACTGTGACAGCGTTTCGTACCAAGCCCTGGGCGCCTGTTTCAATCCATACAGGGCCTTTCTCAGCTTGTACACTTTGGTGCCTACTTCAAAGCCTGGAGGTTGTTCGACATATACCTCCTCCTTTAACTCGCCATTCAAGAAAGCGCTCTTCACGTCCATCTGGAATACCGTGAATCCATGATACGCTGCATACGCAAGGAACAGCCGTATCGCGTCCATTCTTGCAACTGGTGCGAAGGTCTCGTCGAAGTCGATGCCTTCACACTGCTTGTAACCTTTGGCGACTAATCGAGCTTTGTTTCTGATTACAATGCCATCCTCATCTCGC
>JAPKLW010002261.1:38404-101319 GCA_026898455.1 Plectranthus barbatus
AGAGAGAATCTGGAATTCTGCTGGTAACATCTGACTGGTAGATCATTCTGGTGATCTTGTGCTGGCAGTCTCTGCTGGTGACTTGCCCTGGCATAATCTAAGTCTACCAAATGTCTGAATGTTAATTCTTCTTGGAATCTCCCATGACTGGTGAAATCACCGCTGGTGAATAGTGTAAGCAAGAACACGTATTCTGCTGGTAAGATTTGTCAACCGCCTGCTGATGAAACCCTCCCCGACTGGTAAACAGTTCCCAGTCATAAGCGCTTCTCATGCTGGTGAACAGTGTCAGCACGAGTCTTTGTCAGTCGCCTGCTGATGAAACCCTTCCCGACTGGTGAACAGTTCCCAGTCATAAGCGCTTCTCATGCTGGTGAACAGTGTCAGCATGAGTCTTTGTCAGCCGCCTGCTGATGAAACCCTTCTCGACTGGTGAACAGTCCCAGTCATAAGCGCTTCTCATGCTGGTGAACAGTGTCAGCATGAGTCTTGATCAGCTGCGACTTACAACTCAAAGACCTAAACAGGACTTTACATTTAAGACCAGATCTAGAGCTATCTAGAGACAACTGACGCTGGTAGGACTTAGGATTTGATCCACCAAAACTACAATCTATACAAATAAGCTACTGAGGGAGGAAACCTTAGACAGATTTCCCAACAGACCCAGTGACACTGCTATCTCCTTCGTTGTTTCTTCGACTGCAACATCCTTCTGAAATAGTGATTGTAATTTGATTCTCTGTAATATTGTAGTAAAATGTGTATCAAATTGTAATTTAATTCTCTGTAATATTGTATCAAAATGTCGAATAATATTCTTATTAAAAATAATAATATTGTTTTTACGACATGTTATAACAAGTTATTAGACAAAAAAAAATTTATTAATCTTATAGAAGAATTGGGCATGAACCCTGCGAAATATTAAATAATTCATTTATTTAGAATTTTAGTGACTCGAATTTAAAATGTTATAAAAAAAAATAAGAAATCGGCCTTTAATGGATGGATGTTGGCCTTTATTAATGACATAGAATTGGGATGAAATTCTGCCAAATGGGATATACATCGGCCAATTTGGGATGGAACTCGCTAATTATTAGACAAATGGAACTTTGCCAAATGGGATGGAACTTGTTAATTATTAGACAAATGGAACTTTGCCAAATGGGATGGAACTCGCTCAAACTTATTTTTTTCACGTGAAAGTCTGATTTTTATTGTACAAATTTGACTGAATTAATTCACATGCATGCAAACACATTCAATTCGACTTTATTCAATTGAATAAAGCCAACATTTGGGGAGTTGGAAAAAATTTCACTTGTATTTCTGAACTTTATAGTACAAAGATGCAGAAATAATAGAAGTACTACTATTCAATATTACTATTCACTATAGAAATAATTTTGTCGCAAGTGAAACACTCATTCTCAGAAGACTCTCTCAAAAATCAAAGAAGCTTTCTAAAAAAATATGGAAAATTTCCGTTCTATCATTGTGCATTACAATGGTCAATGGGACAATGAATACAACTACATTGGCGGAGAAGAACGAGTTGTCATGCTACCCTCTGATGATATCACGATAGAAGAATTGTGGAGAAATGTTCAATACATTCTCCATTCTCATGGCATGGTGGGCTTTTACACCCTATATTATCTTGCTGAAACAAGAAGTGGGAGGAAGGTTCCTTCGGTTCTTGCGACGGATACACACCTTCAACGGCTTTGTAACATGTTGTGGGAGTCGAATGATTATTTAGTGATGAACATGCAATCTGATGAAGCTGCTGGAAGCTCTCAGCGGCAACCATCTCCATACAGGCCAATTATGGCTTCATTGAGCCCACAACCGCACAACCCTTATAGTCCAACACCGAAAGAACTACATCATTTTTCATCATCAATGATGTTTGGAGCAGGAAGCAGTGGAAGTCGAAGTTCTCCAGTCCCCGATTTAAACAACAATGCACCTGATGATGATGGTGATGATGATGAAGACGGTGCTGATACACAAAATTCGAATGTAGTTGTCCAGTCAGATGATGACGACGAAGCTGAATTTGGAACGGAATCATCCGATGGTGATGTACGCCACAATTACAATGCTTCGTTATTCAATTGTACCATTGAAGATTTCATTGCTTGGGTCCGAGAACAAGGTGGTATGGGTGCCATTGTATCAAGCCTGGTCCCGACTCAGCCATTACCGACAGAAATAGTTGATGTCCTAAGTCAGCAAATGAATAATTGGTTACAACCAATAATTCCAGTAGATACATCTAACGTACTTATATAGCGAGATGTTCAAGCAGTATTGGATGAGGAGTTGCAAAAATTATCATTGTTTTGGAAAAAAGAAGACTTGTATGTGGCTGTCGGACTTTGGCACATGGAGCATCAAGTTGAATTTAAAGTGTCGTGATCTACTAAAACTCGGGTGGAATATAATTGCAGCCGCAGTGATAATTGTTTGTTCATTCTTCGAGCCGCTAATTCAGAAGGATGCTGGGTTTTATACAAATTCTGCCCGAGTCATACTTGTGTTACAAGTTTGGACAACATCCGAAGCAGAACTATACGCTCGAAGGCTATGTCTACATATTTTGCCCGAAGAATGCACCGACAAGGATCAATGATGAAATCGCAAGATATAATGGCAGACCTTCAACAGAATTTCGGAATTAAGGTAAGCTACATCAATGCGCTACGAGCTCGAAATGGAGCCATAGCTATGATATATGGTGGCTTAGAAGATTCTTTCAACTTGCTACCAAAATATTTTCATTTTCTCGAACAGCACAATCCAGGAACCATTACCAACCTTAATATTGGCGAAGATGGACGACTACGACAGTTCTTTGTTTGTTTGGGTGTGTCGCATCCAGCAATCTCAACTTTATTACAACAAGTGATTGTCGTTGATGCCACACACCTCAAGGGCAGAAATAAAGGTGTGATATTGGTTGTTATAACCAAAGACGACAACGAGCAAATATTTCCTCTGGAAATTAGATTTGCACCGATCGAGAATGATGAGAGCTGGGCATAGTTTATGTCCCGGATCCAGATGGCTTTCCATTCTAATGAGCAATTGCTGATTGTTTCAGACCAACAAATCAGCATAGCAAACGCAATAAGTTTGGTTTATCCAGAGGCAACACACATTTTATGTTGTTACCATATCCAGAACAAGTTGACAACCTTCACTGCTCCAATTGTGAAGTTATACCACAAGGCAGCCTATGCTTACCGTTCTATAATCTATCAGAAGGCAATTGACCAGATTGCACAATATTACCCGGCAAATTACAACAAACTCATGACGTTGGGACCGAAAAAGTGGGCAAGGTCAAAATGCCCGGTTCACCGATATAGCTTCATGACATCGAATGCAGCCGAAGTATTCAACTCCCGAATGTTAGATGCTAGACGTCTGCCGATCTGTTCTATTGTCGAGCTATATAGGCACATTGTCAAAAAATGGTTTGAGGAAAGGCAAGCTAAGGCGTTTGCAAGAAACGAAGAGTTGACTGAGGAATGCGTGGCCAAATTGACTCCATTGCTGGAGCTTTCGAATAGATACTCTGTTGTGGCTATTACTAATGAACAATTCAAAGTCAATGACACAGAAAGAACGTGGAAGGATGATCTCCAAGACAACTTGTGTGACTGTCGTGGATTTCAGCTGGATCTCATTCCATGCTCGCATGCTATTGCTACAATTCGGTTAGTAAAATATATCAATACATCATTCTTTAATTTATAATGATCAACTTAATCATTGTTATTGACACAACTTCAAGGGTACGAGTATATATGACTATGTTTGGTCATACTACAAGATATCCAATTGGCAAGAAATATATGTAGAGATCGTATACCCGATGCCTCCAAAAGATGAGTGGGTTGTATCACCAGAAGCACAAGCTTGTGTTGTTTTGCTGCCGATTGTGAATCGCCAAGCCGGTCGACCAAGAAATAGTCGTCGTCCTTCAGGAGCAGATGCGGGACAAACATCGACTAGTAGACAATGAGCTCCAAAGAAATGCAGTATATGTGGATCTACAAGTCACACAAAACGTGTCTGTCCAGAAAGAGTTCTGCCTAATTAATTTGTTAATTTGGATTTTAGGAATTTTATTGCCTCACGTATTGTAATTTGTTCGGTTTAATTGTGTTAAACTGAGGACATGAAATTCTAATTCAAAGTGCTTGTGATTCCCATGATTTATATTTTATGTGCTTCACATTTCAATTCTAAATACCAGCAAATTTTACATGATTTATATTTTTTGTGAATCGCAAGATGTAATGGAATTTTCAAAAGATCCCATACGAAAATTATTTAAAATGGACTTCCATCCCATTTTTGTTGAGTTTCAGCTCATTTAAGCGAGTTCCATCTGATTCAATCCGAATTCCATATCGAATTCCATACAAATTCCAGCTATAATAGCTGACTTCCATCCCAATTGAACTACTTCCAGCCCAATTCGAACCGAGTTCCTGTCCATTTTGAATGCGAGTTCCGACTGAAATTTCTCACATTTTATTACTTTAATATTACTATTGTAATACAACCCTATATGGATAATAATAAAATAATCAAATAGTTGGACTTTTCGCACAAATCAATAAAAATGATTGGGAGATTGACACATTGTTGACAGAGAAAGTACACTTTTGTTATTTTGGTGGAGTTTTTGATAAGAGGTGCTATTTATTGAATTTGTTTTATAACTTTTGCTATTTAAAATTATTCCCTCTAATTTATTTTTATTTGGGATATTTATCTTTTATTAACAATTTATTGTGAAATGCCATGTAGCTGGGACAGTGACATGTCAATGTCAGTTGGCATTGACTTGATATTTTTTTATATTTATAATTAATAATATTTAAAATTTCAAAATAGCATTAAAAACATTTAGAATTGTAAATAGTTTTTGAAATATCTTTACTTCGTAAAATATTTTAATATTAAAACATTGCAAAATATTTTAATAATTTGTAAAATATTTTGATATTTTAAAAATTGAAAAATGAAGAAAGTATTTAATAAAACAAAATATTTTTGTGATAAAATATTAAAAAAAAACTCGACATGGCATTAAATTAGTGCCATGACAGTATCAGATGACACTTACGACTAAGTTATCAATAGATGATACATTTTAAGATAAAATTTAGGATATTATTTGGCGATTATTGATACTTATCAATATCAGCTGAAACAACATTCGATCAAGATTTTCTTCTATAAGTATTTGATAGTGAACTTCTATGGAAATTTGTAACTCTTAAGTTTATCGGTTGAACTTTCAAGATCTATCAACATTTTTATCATTGAAAATATCCGTTTGAAAATCTGTACTATTCTCAATCTCTGTGTTCGCCAATTATTGGATGGAAATATGGGAAGCATCTATGAAAAATTAAGAGTAATTCATGACTTCAAAAACAAGAACATTAGTCCTATATATCAACATTAGTTGGACTGTTTTTCATGAAGTTTAATATGATGAACCCAATAAATTAATGGTTAAAAGCCCATTGAGCTCAACATATAAATTGGGGCTTTAGTCCATATAGCTTTCTAATTTTGGATGATTTTGAAATATCCCTAGTAATGCAAGCAATAAATCTCTATTATCTCCATTAAGTGTGAGCATGGTCCGGTTTAATAGATTTAAGGAGTAAAGTATCGGTTAAATTTATAGATACAGTTTAAGATTTTCACAAATCAAATGAATTAAATAACTATTTCAAATGAAATCGGCCAAACTATTATAAAATTATTTTTGGTTCGACAAATTTAAAATGTTTAAAAGATTATTCAACTAATATTTCAAATACTAAAATTATATCATTTGAATATGGGTTCAACAAATGATGCAAGGAATAAAATTAATAAATATATTTCGATAGACATCAATTATTAAATAAAGACGATATTATTTTAGTATAAGTAAAAGTCAAAAGCTAAATAACTTTTTATTTTTAAACTATTTCAATTGATTCATTGATCGTTTCACTAAGCCTAGTAATGTCTTCCCTTTCGACTCCAATTGAACCTATTTGCTAGACTTGGTCTTCAATTTCATTCCCATAAACTTTGGTTGTCCCACCAAGTGAGAAGAGTCTTCACAAGCAATCTCATGTTCAATTTAGGTGCTAGCTCCACTATATAATTAAAGTGTAAAACTATTTATGTGGTTTTCTATTAAATCACTAAAATAGAAAACTTACAGGATCTTGAAATCAATGACTCTCACAATCAATTGCGTACCTTTCTGCATCGTAGAATTAAGAATTGCATAAGACTAGTGTTTCTCTTCCTTGACTTCTATTCCTTTTCTCCCACGTTCGTGATGGCGATTAGGGTTTGAGAGAAAACTATTATGTCAAGAATTGAGGAGCTAGTCCCTATTTATAGGGTAAATATATATCCCACATAAAATTGATATTCCCATCAAATATCAATTAATATCAAATCTGCTCCAGATATCCCATATATTATTTAAATTTATCCAATAAATAATTTATTTATCTTTATATCCATAATAAATATATCACACACATGGGACATATCTTACATTCTCCCACTTGTCACATGTGACATTACATTATCATTATGGATACAAATAAATTATACTTTCATAATGCGCATTGATAAGTCTAAATATTCATTCATTGGGTCCATCATAATATCATTATTAAAGGTAGATAACTAAATTCAGTCATAGCGGTTGTATGTCACACAATCGACATAGTCCCTTCCATGTACTACAATATAGTCACATCTTTAACATGATCATTCATTTGGAGCATACATTCGGTCCAACATAATGTCTTTATTCAAGACGATACCTGTTTACATTTATCTATTACAATCATGCATGCAAATAGAAACAGGTAATCAGAAACATATCATAAATGAGCTCAGAGTATGAATACATAATGAAAAATTCAATACATACTATCATCAATAATGCCCATTCTTTCAACATGCTCAATAAATGTTTTGGGCGGCAATCCTTTCGTCAAAGGATCTGCTATCATAAGATTTGTGCTAATATGTTCTATTGACACTCTTTGTTTCTGAACTTCTTCCTTCACGGCAAAGTACTTTAATTCCATATGTTTAGCACCTTTAGAGTACTTGTCATTTTTAGAGAAGAAAACTGCTGCAGAGTTATCACAATACAACTTCAGCGGCTTAGCAATACTGTCGACAATTCTAAGCCTTGAAATAAAGTTCCGCAGCCAATTCGCCTGAATTGTAGCCTCAAAACATGCTACAAATTCAGCTTCCATCGTAGATGCAGCAACAATGGATTGTTTTGCACTTTTACACGATATCGCTCCTCCGGCTAAAAGAAATACATAGCCAAGAGTGGATTTCCTTGTATCCATACATCCAGCGAAATCAGAATCCGTGTATCCGATCACTTCAAGATGATCAGATCTTCTATACGTAAGCATGTGATTCTTTGTTCCCTGCAGATACCTCAGAACCTTCTTTGCAGCTTTCTAGTGTTCCATTCCTGGATTGCTTTGGTATCTTCCCAACATTCCAGCGGGAAAGCTTATGTCAGGTCGAGTACAGGTCTGAGCATACATAATGCTCCCAACAACTGATGCATAAGGAATTGCTTCCATTTGTTTCCGTTCCAAATCATTTTTAGGACATTGAGCGAGACTTAACTTGTCTCCTTTCTGAATTGGAACAGGTGATGCTGAGCACTTTTCCATTCTAAATCTCTCTAGTACTTTATTGATATAAGCTTTCTAAGACAAGCCTAACATTCCTTGTGATCTATTACGGAATATTTATATTCCTCTTTCATTTCAAAGTAACTAGAAAGAAAAGTCTTGGTTTCATGAAGAAGACCAAGATCATTAGTTGCAAGCAAGATATCATCAACATACAGTATCAAAAATATGACCTTACTCCCACTAACTTTGAAATATATACACCGGTCAACGGTATTTTCCTGAAATCCAAAGGAAACAATGGTATCATTAAACTTCAAATACCATTGGCGGGAAGTTTGCTTGAGACCGTATATTGATTTCTTTAATTTGCATACCATGTGTTCCTTTCCCTTAACTGCAAAACCCATTGGTTGGTCCATGTAAACATCATCCTCTAATTCTCCATTAAGAAAGACAGTTTTCACATCCATTTGATGCAACTCCATATCATAATGAGCTACTAGCGCCATGATAATTCTGAAGGAATCCTTTCGTGAGATAGGTGAAAATGTCTCTTTATAATCGATTCCATTCTTCTGAGTAAAACCTTTGGCAACAAGTCTGGCCTTGTACCGTTCAAGATTACCATGAGAGTCGCGTTCGGTCTTAAAGACCCACTTACAACCAACTCTCTTACAACCTTCTGGTAATTCTACAAGGTCCCAAACACCATGATGTTCCATTGATTTCATCTCTTCTTTCATGGCGTTTAACCATTCATCAGAATTATCACAACTCATAGCCTGTGAAAATGAGACTGGATCATTATCATTAATACTTAAGTCAGTTTCTGACTCAAGTAAATATACCACATAGTCATTTGAAATAGCAGGTCTTCTTTGCCTTCTAGACCTCCGTAATGCTATTTCTTGTGGTACTTCTTCAATAGGTTCATCATTTGGTGGCTCAATTGTGGGTTCATCATTCGGTTGCTCATTTCCACTGTTATTCGGTGCAACAGCCGGGGCAACATTGACTTTATTGTTAGATGTACAAATCAAAGGGACTTGTACTCTAACTTCAGTAATACCCACAGTGTGTGGAGAAACATTACTCCCACTGTTTTCACCAATCTCAATGAACCTTGCATTTCCAGTCTCAACAATTCTCGTACTATGATTAGGACAGTAAAAGATATACCCTTTTGACTTTTCTGGATAACCAATAAAGTATCCACTTATTGTTCTGGCATCCAATTTCTTTTCATGTTGATTATAAATTCGTACTTCTGCCTGACAACCCCAAACATGCAGGTGTCTTAAACTGGGTTTCCTGCCAGTCCACAGTTCAAAAGGAGTCTTAGGAACTGCTTTGCTAGGAACCCTGTTCAACAAATACATGGCAGTTTTCAAACAGTACATCCACAAATATAAGGGTAAATTTGAATTACTTAACATACTCATAACCATATCCATTAAAGTTCTATTACGGCTTTCTGATACACCATTTTGTTGTGGTGTACCTGGCATTGTATACTGTGCACAAATGCCACGTTTCTGGAGGAGTACTGCAAATGGACCTGGGTGTTGCCCAGTTTCATCATACCTCCTGATGACTTTAACCTTTCTGTCTAATTGTCTTTCTACTTCATTCAAGTAGATTTCCAAGGCATCTACTGCTTGTGAATTTTCATGCAATAGATATACATAGTCATAACGTGAATAGTCATCAATAAAGGTAATGAAGTACTTTTGCTTTCCGAAAGATTGGACATCAAAAGGTCCACATATATCAGTATGCACAATTTCAAGAAGCTGAGTGCTTCTTCTGGCTTTTTTCTTTGTGTGTTTTGTTTGTTTTCCTTTAATACAATCCACACAAATATTCAGGTCCGTAAAATCTGGATTAGGAAGGACTTCATTCTTTACAAGTCTTTCCTTTCTTTCTCTAGAAATGTGACCCAAACGCTTATGCCACAATAAAGTCGAACTTTCATTCACTAAACCACGTTTAGCGCCAACATTATGATGCAGAGTCAAAACAGTTTCAGAATACAATCCATCCAATTTCAGTTTATATAAACCATCACATAGAATACCGGTACCAATGAGATGATTATGCTTAAATAAACTGAAACATCCATTACCAAAATTGAAAGAGTATCCAGTAACATCAAGTTTAGATAATGAAACTAAATTCCTAGATAAACTAGGTACATAAAGAGTTTCCAATAAATCTAAATGATGTCCAGTGTCAAGGATTAAACGATAAGTCTCGACTGCTTCCACTGGAGCTTTCATTCCATTCCCCATGAAGATGAACTTCTCATTCGGGCTTATGGTTTGGATTGTAAGGAATCCCTGCATCGTATTAAAACATGAGTAGTACATCCAGAATCAATCCACCAAGTATTATGTGGAACTTCAGTTAAATTTGATTCAAAACATACATAAGCATTAAGCTTACATTTCCTTTCGAACCAAACCTTACGTTTCGGACAATCCTTTTGGATATGTCCAGGCTTTCCACAAAAGTGACAGTTATGGGTCTTTGATTCTTTCTTCTGGATCTTACTAGAAGCCTCATTGATCTTTAATGGCTTCTTATCCTTACCATGTTTCTTCATGAATTTCTTTCCAGCTCCTTGATTACCTTGGTGGCTCACATAATGGACTGAATGACTTCCCAAATTCTTAAGTCTCGTTTCCTCTTGCACCAATATATTGTGCAGTTCATGCACACTCCATTTATATTTCATGGTATTATAGCTCATTTGAAATGGGCCATATTCAGTTGGTAACGAGTTAATGATAAACTGTACTGGGAAGTTATCATCCACAGCCATTCCCAAGGTCTTAAGCCTTGCTGCAATGTTTGTCATTTCAATGACATGTTCATGCATAGTACGTGAACCATCAAACTTCATGGTGGTCAGTGTACTCATTAGTGTCCCAGCAAGAGACTTATCAGCTGTTTGAGAGCGCTCTCCCACAAACTTCATAAATTCTTTAGCACTTTCAGTTTTAGGGAGAGCTGTCTTAATACTGTCTGCGATAGTCATTCTCATGAAAATTAAGCTCAGTCTGTTAGACCTTTCCCAACTTTTAAAATGAGCTTTTTCTTCATCGCTGCTAGCATCAGTAATAGCAGCGGGCTTCTCTTCCATAATGGCAAGGTCAAGATCCATCACACCAAGATGGAACTGAACTTGCTCACTCCAATCAGAGAAAATAAGCCCATTAAAAATTGGAACAAACGAGACATGAGAACTTAAATTATTGGGAGCAATTGCTGCAGAATAAATTCAATTAAACATAAGTTTTGAGATATAAAACACATGCTAAATAAACAATCCACTTAAATAACAATTCATGTATATTGGTGATCTCCTTTGGGCGATACACCAACACACAACAATTCACACATAATGATGCTAATAATTTAAACCATTATTTGACAATACAACAAGTACCAATTGAATTTATTTACTATCTTTGGATATATAAATAAACCAATAGTACAAGTCAATTGCCCACAATTATATTCATTATTATAAGACAAACGATCATCCTTTGGGCGATCCATAACTGCCTTATAACAATGAATTTCAATATACCCACAATCCAATACATTAAATTAGCATCCATCATTCTATGGGTAATTGAATAAGTAACTTGGAATCAAATAGCCATACAAGTTTGACCACTTTGGTGATTAACAAACTTTCATAATATTTGATGCCATAATATTGATCATTTATATTGCAAAGAACATTATATTATTCATTAGTCATAATAATGAATAATAATCGTGCAATAAACAAATTAAATCAATGATTGTAATTCAAAGTGACGGAAATTTGCGACATTTATATATCATCTCCAATCAGATCAATAAAAATGCACAAAAACAATTCAGCCGTAACAATTAAATGGAGTTGATTGAAATGATAATATACAACTTTAAATTCAATTCCTTTCTGCATTAACACTTATTTAATTGCAATGGCAATACACAATTCTTAATGAGCATAAAAATATAACTTTGACCTTAGAAATCATTCGCCCAAATATAATTTCGATAATAATGTAATTAGTACACATACACTAATTCAGTTTTTTTCAAATAACTTATCTGCAATCAACGTTTCTGTCATGCGGTTTTCATAGATAACTATGAAACAATTAATTATAATCCACGAAAAATTATGCTTTCGAACCATTCACCGCATCTACAATCAATTATCAATATCCGAAAGTATACTTTCGGCGTTTCAATAGCAAGATTCAAAATGCGGCAGAATAGTTCACAAAATAAAATATTCGAACAATTTCCAAACACAGTTCGAAACGCAGCGGAATCATTAATTCTAATTCAATAATTAAGTTTCATAATTTCATTTATGGAGAATTATTAATTTCATAACCTGGCTCTGATACTACATGTAAAACTATTCATGTGGTTTTCTATTAAATCACTAAAATAGAAAACTTACAGGATCTTGAAATCATTGACTCTCACAATTAATTGCGTACCTTTCTGCATCGTAGAATTAAGAATTGCAGAAGACTAGTGTTTCTCTTCCTTGACTTCTATTCCTTTTCTCCCACGTTCGTGATGGCGATTAGGGTTTGAGAGGAAACTATTATGTCAGGAATTGAGGACCCATATATTATTTAAACTTATCCAATAAATAATTTAATTATCTTTATATCCATAATAAATATATCACACACATGGGACATATCTTACATAAAGTACACATTAAAAATGTCCCTAAACTGAAAATAGAAGAAGTGGATAATTTTTTCGAGCAAATTAAATCCTGCATCCATATCTTTCGTTCACCTCTACACTTTTGAGCCTTTTCCATAGCTTCGAGAATCTTGTAAGGTTATCACTCACGCCATTTTTCTTGTTCCACTTGAAGGATTGTATCCTTTCCCATAAAACATTGGTTTATATCATTGCCACGATGCACATCGCACGAGATCACCCTTCATAAATATCCAAAAGGTCCTCTTTCCATCTATCAAACAATTAATTAATGATTTTAAAAAACATAAAAACATATATATAGCATGGGTTTTATATCATGAACATACATTGTACCTTCTTTCTCAATGATGTAGCCAGTAAGATGATGGATTTTAAACAATATTTTGTCAACAAGGTGTATAGAAACATAAATTTACTCTAATATCAAATTGTAACACTCTAATTTTCATGGAATAAAATAATAGACAACAACAAAAGAAAAAAGCACATTACTTTTATCAATAAAATGCATGACAAATAATATATTTTTTGTTCGAAATAAAATAAATGAATAATAAATTTTATTTAAATTCTTTGGTTATCATCATGCCTCATTTGGATCCCGAAATCAGAATACAATTATGTAGTGAAAGTATTAAAATTATCTTGCACTTTCTGAAAACTAACTTTTAGACTCAACTTTCAGTTTCCGGAAAACTCAGTTTAAGCTCAAGGTTGATTTCAGTTTCAGTTTTCAAACATACACTTCAATACTTAGAAAATATTGAAGGTTTCATATAATTACGTAAACTTAAAATGCAGAAACTTAAAGAAAGCGATAAAATGACACAGGATATTATAGTTGTTCAGAGCCTTAGATTCTACGTCTACCCTTCTGAAATTAATCGGGAAATTCACTAAGGATCAATTTACAAGTCTTCTCACAATCAATAGCTAGCCCGTAACCTTCGTCCTTCGGTCTACTAGCTTAAGAAGTAATAAACACCAAGAAATTAGTTTAAGCTTGAAAAGCTTCAGTCTCGTGTACTTACACAGATACACGGAAAGAGTATTTTAAGCAAAAATATTGCTAAGCCTCGTGTTTAGACACAGAGATTCAGAGAACTTTTGAGCTTTGAGTTTGGCTAAGCTTTTCGCTTGATTCAGATATTTAATTCTGTCGAAGTAGCCCCCTATTTATAGTCAGATATCTCGACAATGTGAATTTCTATCCGTTAGAGACAAAGATTAGGTCATCCTATCATAACCATTCTTCTAACTGCTCTGCTCTTAGATATGCTTTTGGCAGTGTACTTTCACCTACTTTGTTAGAGTCATTTTCAGTGTGAGGAACTTAGATTTAAGTTTCCTCGTACTTATCATTGCTCGACACTTTAGGAATCTTCGATAAGACTTGAGCTCCACTCGAATTCCTTTTTTCTCCTTAAATTTTACGTGCACTTTAACTTTTGAAACTGAAAATTGAAATTCCAAATTTCAAGATTTTTGTTTCCGCCTATCTTTAGTGAAAACTCAGTTTCTAGAAATTGAGTTTCTAGACATTTCAAGTTTCTTCATATCTTCACACTTAAGTCCTGAAACTTGATTTCCGGACATCTCGAGCTTTGGTTTCTCTGAATTTCATCTTCATAAACTAACTTTCTGACCGCTCGATCTTCAGCTTCTAAGTTTCTAGTTTCTGTTACAACTCAATCAATCATATACAAAGATTACATAAAGAAATACTCTAGAAACTTAAAAGTAAGTTTTGATGCACCAAAACATCATATAAAAGGGTGAACTGAAACTCAATTTCTAACCATAAATCAGGATTTGAGGTACATTGGGTGCGAGACATGCATTTGGGATGACAATTAAATTGAGCAAAATAACAATTTAAGGACAAAATCAATAAACATGTATCCCAAATAATCAAAAGAGATTAAAAGTGCCTAATCGAGAAGAGATCTTGGATTCTCAAGTGATGAAATAACATGCAGTTCAATGTTTATCAAAATCAAATATTATCAAAAATAAAAGATTACGAGCTTTGGCGGCGAAAGTTATCAATGAATTATGTATGTGAAGATACACACTTCAGAATCTAAGTATTACAAAACAGAGGTCTTCAACCCTACTTCAACCACAACTTCGTAAATCACTCCAAATATCTTATTTAACCTGTACATTTTAGAAATAATGCACGGGGTTAAGTACAAATTGTAAATAATGAATACAAGCCCGAAATTAATACATTTGTAAATGATGTTGTCATGCATTTACAGCAGTTCACACATGGGGTTTTAAGTTTGAAATCCTCCCATGGTACTAAAATCATTTTTGAATACGAGCATGATCTTTACAACAATTAAACTATATGAAAATAAAATATATATGACTGGGAGGTGGCCTCCTATCACAGTCGCAATACTAGTCCGAGTACGACATATGACCCCTAGCATGTCAGCATCATAGTGCACTAACCCACGGTATCTCTTTCACTACCATCGCACGATCGTTAAGGCTCGTGGAATGCAGAGTCAACATCCACATTTAGTACGTTTAATGTTCTTCTCTAATTGGGGTTCTCCAATAGAGATGACAGATAGCAAACATAAAATAGTAGGCAATAATAAAATAGTAAAAGTGAAAACATCATTCATTTCATGCTTTGATCTGTTTGAAAAGAAAAAATCATTTTATTTGAGTTTAACCCATGATATAAGGGTAAGAAAGCCCATCTCGAGTACGTGCGATTAAACAACACGTCGCTTTTAGTCGACAATCTTCTCATTGCCATTTCACATAAAATGAGGGATTTGAGTAAGTCTCCAAAGGTCAACAGATGGAGATATCTATTGATTTGAAATATTAAAGAATTCTAGACTCTTAATCAACCATAGACTTTTCAAGTCTTTAGCCTTTACATATAAGGGTATTGATTAATAATGTTATCAATTCGGCTTGACAAACAAAGAAGTTAAACGGTGCCAAATAGATCATGATTCAAAATCAGGAGTATTTCTTAGAAAGAAAGCTCATTGTTCGATCCAATTGAACGTGAGAGTAGGAATTCATTCTATGTCTTTGTGCTATATCAAGAAATACAATTGAGAGGGGTTTCAATCTTGAATACAATCAAATTTCAATAGGACTTTGATATTGAGGTTTAACAAGTTCAGTTTGAAATAGGTTTCAAGAAAAGCTTAGATTATGAAAGATCGGATCAATCAATTGAATTTGGTTTGTGTTAGGATTTGTATTAGAAAATCCTTCATTTTATTTTATGTTTTGGTAGGTCAAAGATTGTTAAAGCCATCTTTGTCAGTTTTTCAGTCTATAGAGTTTTAAACCTATAATCCTTGTCAAAGATCAATTGAGTTGTAATAAAAGTTAATAGCTAAAGACCGAGCATAGGGAATGCTCGAGAATTGAAGAAGTGTACATGTGTGAAACTTAGTATTCACCAAGTACGTGTGTGAACAACCGACTGTCTGCATAACTTATAGTCTCACCGATCTACAGACATCAACGATTCTAAAGTTCTCTCACTTTAAGAGTTTCTATACATGAGAGTTGAGCTCCCAACTCAAGTTATCTTTCCGTGCTAAGTGGTTTATAGCACGAGGCTAAGCTTAAAGCTTATGCTATCATCTTGGTGAATATAACTTTCCAAAGTTATATTCATAGCAGTAAGTGTTCTACTCTGGAACATTGATTCCCAAGGACGTATGCCAACCAACTGAGTTCTGGGAAGAACAGTAAACATCCAACCACCAAGGACAAGGTTGGGGGGTGCGTCCTCACTTCAACTTGAAGACTGAGTCGTACAAGGAGTTCCTAGGCAAGTGACCACAGCAGACCAAAGGACGGAGCACCGATGGGTTGTGCATAGATCGTAAGGAGGCATGTATTTATACTTAGTGATTTTCCAGACCAAATGTCTGAAGAGTGGACATAGGATTTTTAGATCTGAATCACTATAAAATATCTTTTGTTCTTTACTGCTTTCATTTAAGTTCGCATTTATCAAGTTTCGTAAAACTGACTTTCAAACCTTCAATACTTGTTCAAGTATTGAAGTGTATATCCTGTGAAACTTGCTTTAAGAACTATGAACCTAAGCTTAACCTCTTAGAAGCCTTAAACTGTGTTCCAGTCAGTTTAAGAAAATAAGTGCAATTTATTATTATCTTCCGCTGCATATTACGTTGTCTAATCTCGAGACCAATAGTTTGAATCAAAAGATTTGAGAGAGCGCAAGAAAGAAAAAAATTGCTCTCTATATCGATCGATGTAGGGAATATCGATCGAAATGAAAGAATGGTTGGATCGTTCAATGCAACAATATCGAACAAAAGAAAAAGTTTTGTTTCGGTCGATGTGAGTGTGTGTCAACCAACATGCTTGTAGCGACCTAAGTACGAGGTATCGACAGATATACGTGTGTCGACCGATATGAATAAATTATTCATAACAAATTCACATTGATTGAAATGAGAGTGTGTCGGTCAACAAGAAGTATATCGACCAATATGGAAGTATGTTGATTGAATGAGAGGTTGATGAGTGAGAAATTGGGCAGAGGGCTTCATGTTGACCGATGCAAATCTGCATCGACCGAAACAAAGACAATTTTTCTTTAGCGTGAATAATGGGATTTTTGCTCAAACGATTATCCGGGCTCGTCCAATTGATTTCCAACAATACCAAAGGTATTATAATATATATTTCGATTCTAGGCATAGTTCTAAGCATGATAAACATCATAAACATGATAGAGTTGAAGTAAATGCTCAACATCTCAAAATGGAGCCAAAATCTAAAAAATAATCCAAATGATGACAATATTAATTCCTAGCTTATCATATGGTTTCTAGGCTCAATAGTCGACATGCTAGACATGCATACTTTCTCAAAAGCTCAAAAAATAAGCCTAGAAACATACATTTTCAACTAGGGCAAAATATTCCAAACATACCAAAAATTGAAATCAACTAGCTAAGGGTTAAATTTTACCTCCTTGAATACAATAGGATCACGTAGACTTGATGATCACTCGATTACAATCGCTTAAACAAAAAAATGGAAGAAATGAGGTTCGAAATGAAAAGAATGATGTTTAAAACTCTAAATAGCACGTCTTTTTGTCTGAAATACTTCGCCAAAATTGTTGCTGGAGGGTCGCCGGAAAATAGTTGGTGGATTTTGTGTTGAGATTGGAAGAGTGAAGGTAATGATCTTTAATTTTTAGAAAATGAGGGATGACAAATTTGTAATTACCCGAAAGTGAAAAAGTTAAAGTAGTTGTCAATAGGTTGTCCCATTGGTTACTTTGATATTACTCACGTCATCTTTAGGGGAAAATGTAATATTTTATCGATCTACAAAATTTATCGATCGATCTTATTCTGATACGAAAATTCTGGTTTGCACTGAAATTTATGGACTCTCGATCAATTGAGATTCCGATTAATCAATTAATTCCTTCATATATAAAATCTATTATATATATATATATTAAAGGAGAGTAGTCTAAAATAACTACTCCCGCCAAAATCTATTCTATATTATTTTAATGATTACATTCTATATATCATAAATATATAAACTAAACATCAATAAAATATAAAAAAAATGTATTTTTCATTTTTCTTTAAAAAATTTCATCTCACCAATTTATTATATTTATTATTTTATAAATAATGCATGTATAATATCTTTTATAGGATAAATTAAAATTAACTTATATAGACTTTGTATTTAATATACTTCTTTTTAATTTAATTTAATTTATTATTTTTCTATTATAACATAGATATACAATAATACTAATAAAAGTATAACAAAATTATATTTATAGTTTTCTTCTTTAAAATGTTACATCTCTCCAATTTTGTATTTAATATTTTTTAAATATACATGAATAAGTAATCATTTTTAAATCAAACGTCATATGATTTGTATTTTTATATTTCTTTTTAATTTATTTGACACATAATATTGAAAACAATTGTAAAATAATATATTAAATATAATATTTATGAAAATTGTTGAAAAAATTTCGGTCTAGGACCACCTAGACCCCGCTTAGGCACTAGGCGATCCCCAACCGAACTGATTACCTTCAAATCTTCGTTTCTAATCGATTTGGAGAGTAATCACCGCCAAGGGCACCGCTTAGGCCATCTAATCTACCTAGACGCCGATATAGGTGGCCGACTAAGCGGTCTACGTGCCACCTATTTGGTTCAGACGACCTATTTTTTTATATTTTTTAAAAAAGATTAAAATTTGTATAATCTTAATTTTTATTTATTGATAAATATATCTTATAAATTCTAGATATAAAACATTAGCTTGCTGATTAACTACCGCCTAAAAAATGTATAGGCCTGTCTAAACCGCCTAGGTGCTAGGCAGTAGGCACCACTCGAGCGTCCAATTAGTGTTTAACAATTTTTACAACCATGTTTATGAATATAAATTAAATGTATTTAAAAATAATTGCTAAAAATAATAATTATGTAACTTATAAATTATATTTAATATTATAAAATTAAATATTATAAAAGTTGATTCGTGCATCGCGCGGGTGTAAATCTAGTGAAGATAAAAAGGGAATTTATTGTCAACTATTGATTTACGAATTGATTGTAAAATCTCGAATTAAATCTAATAATGTAATATTATTTCTGAAATTTCGATCATTACATAAAAATTCACAAAAGGTGTTACAACATCAATCAATAACTTTGACCGTGAATTTTTTTAACTTGCTTTAAAAACCATGCAAAATAGTTAGTTCCCCCGCCGCTTAACAAATGTCGAAAGCAAATGTTTGTTTTGTAAAATTTAAGCGGTGCTCTATTTATAGTGATTAAAGAGAACTCAGGGTTAGAAGTGTAAATAAACCAAATTATTTGTGAGCTACTCGGATTTCGACTTGATAAAAGTTCGTTTGAGTTCGTTTAGTAAAGCTCATTTATTAAATGAACTAAACTTGAGCTCATAGTATTTGACTCATGAGCTTGTGAGCAGGCTCGTTAGCTAAAATTAGGGGTGTACATGAGCCGAGCTACTCGTGAGCTACTCGGAGATCGACTCGAAAAAAGCTCGATCAAAGCTCGATTGTTAAATAAACGAACCGAGCTCGAGCTTCGAGCCGAGCTCGAGCTCGGATGTGTTCGGTTCGTCAGGCTCGCGAGCATGTTCGAGTTCGAGCTCGAACTCGAACATGTTCGCGAGCAGGCTCGTTTAACAGGCTCGCGAGCAAGCTCGCGAGTAGGCTCGTTTAACAGGTTCGCGAGCAAGCTCGCGAGCAGGCTCATTTAAGAGATCGCGAGTAGGCTCGTTAAAAAGCTCGTTTATAAGCTCGATTTTTTTATTAAAATATTATATTTATATATTTTTCTATTTCCATACTATTTATATTACATATTTATATAAACTATTTAAATTTCTAATATATTTTTAAAATGTAACTGTTGAGTTTTAATACTTTTTAAAAAATGTACACATAATAGAAAAGTAAGATGAAGATTTATATAATCAATGAATCATATAAACTTTTAAATCTTAATGCTTTTTAAAAGTGTTAATAGAAAAGTATTAATGCATTATATATTTATGTAAACTATTGAATCATAATACTTTTGTCAAAATGTGTAGATAATAAAAAAGTAACATAAATATATAATAAAACAAACTACTTAGTTATAATCGTTCAATATACAAGTATTAATGCATAATATATCTATGTAAACTATTGAATCATAATACTTTTGTCAAAATGTGTAGATAATAAAAAAAGTAACATAAAAATATATAATAAAACAAACTACTTAGTTATAATTGTTCAATATACAAGTATTAATGCATAATATATCTATGTAAACTTTTGAAACAACCTATTTTATGAGAAATTTATGTTATTTGTAAATCTAAGAGAAACTTAAACAAACAATATATTATTATTGAAATAATAATGTTTGTATATAGTTTTAAATTTTAATATATTTGAAAAAATGAACACATAGTGGAAAGTTAAGATAAAAATATATAATTAAAACAAACTCATAAGTTATATTACTCAATACACAAATATTAATGTATAATAAATTTATATAAACAATTAAATCATAATACTTTTGTTAAAATGTATATATAATGGAAAAGTAAGATAAAATTATATAATTAAAACAAACTCTTAACTTATAATTATTCATTATAAAAAAATTAGTGTGTAAACTATATTACTGCATAGTATATGATATATCTATTAAAATAATTAAATCATAATACTTTTGCTAAAATGTATAGATAATGAAAAAGTAAGATAAAAATATATAATTAAAATAAACTCCAAAGTTAGTTACTCAATATTCAAATATATATGAATAATATATGTATATAACTTATTAAATCATAAAGTAAGAACTCGAGCTTACAAAGTTGAATCGAGCTCGAACTCGAGCTCACGGGCATACTCGCGATCTCTTAAACGAGCCTATTCATGAGCCTGCTCGCGAACCTGCTCGCGAGCCTGTTAAACGAGCCTGCTCGAATACAACCTTGCCGAACCGAACTCGAGCCGAGCTCGAGCTCCAAAACTAAAAAAAATTTCGAGCTCGAGCTCGAACAAAATCACACGAACCGAGCTCGAGCAGCTCACTACTCGGCTCGGCTCGGTTCATGTACACCCCTAGCTAAAATTAGTAAGAAATATAAAAATAATTAATTTTATCAAATAATATTTCATGATTTAAGCGTAACAATAATGATAAATAGCATGAATATGATATTATTTTTAGAATAAATAACTTTTTTAAAAATAATAATAAAAATCTTAAATATATTCTAAATTTAGAAAGATTTTTTAAGCTTAATAAAATTCGTGAACATCAAAATATTCGATAAAAAGCTTGAAGTTCGACTCAAAGTTAATTGAGTCAAAGTTGAACACGACACTACTCAACTCAACTCGATTTGATTACACCCCTACTGGTATGTGGATTAATGGTATAATTGGTTTCAATGGATGGAAAGAATTGATTGCAATTTTTTATGGGGCTAAACGAAGTATATGAAACAGTACTGAGGGCAAATACTTGTGTTCGATCCATCGCCTAGTGTGGGTAAAGCATATGAAATTATTCTTCAGGTGGAGGGTAAAAAATCTTTCACGAGTGACTTCGGCAAAGTAGAAGAGTTAACAGCTATGTATACCAATAAATGAGTAAATTTGGAAAAACTTGAAATCGGCTCAGCATTAATTGAGTCGAGCTTGAGCTTGAGCTATTCAAGTAGTCATCGAGCTCGAGCTTTTACATGCTTCACTCGATAGATTCGCGAGCTTAGTCGAGCTCGAGCTTAAATCGAGCCTGAATCAAACTAGGTTTGCAAGCCTTATCGAGTATAATATAATTCAAAATTTTCCACTAGATTTATTATTTAACTATAAATAATTTTTTATTAAAACTAGAGAAATAATTATAAAATTTAGCTTGATTGAGCTGAGTCGAGTTTGACGAGCTTAACATTGAGTCGAGCTCGATGCTACAAATTATTCTTAGTTCGTACCAACTTATGATATTCTGTTAGGATGTGTATCGAATTATAATGGAACTAATGAAGGTGATCAAGACAAACTGGGTGAAAATACGAAACCCCAGTTTGGATCATGGTTCATGGGAAGAGTAAGAAGAAACTGACTTCCAGTTTGAAGCTGATAATTCAAAGAAATTGATCAAAGACACCAACCTGGATCTTCTCTAGTTTAGTTTCCTCTCACACGCGGAGACAGAGAGAATAATATAAAGGAATCATTAAAGATCAGTCTTTAAGAATGAAGATTCCTTAAATATTGAAGTTGAATAAACCAGTTTAGATTCATCGAACTGACATTGCCGTTCTGACACAAAAGCAGAATGTCAACATTATGTGTCAGAGAATGATAAAGCAGGTGCAGGACTTCAGGAAAAGTACACTGCTCCCATCATAAAAGAGACGCATAAGATTGAATGATGCTCAAATGTCTTTAAACAGCAACAATTTTGAAATATTTATACTTCGTCTATAAATAGACGAAGTGCTCAAAGTGATAAAATATAGAAACCTGAAAAACCAACGAAACTCTGGGCAAGTAAAAACTCGAGCATTTCTATCATCAATGTTAAATCTCAACCTACCGTGTGCCATCGTTTGAACACGAAACTCGTAGCTTCCAAGCTCGAGTTATATTCTTGGTGTTCTTTCTTGGAAAGAAAGAACACAACAGTCACTATAGATCTCCAGCAGTGATTATCACGGGCGTCTAGCCAACCAGTTCGATAGCTCGGGAGGAATTATAAAGCTGTCAACATCCAGATGAGGAGGTTGCGTGGTGTGCCGACACTCCAAGTCTGCGAAGCCGAAGGAACCAGAGGCCTGGACGAATGAGCTAGTAGACTGGCAGTCTTTGACATCTACCAACTAGCAATAAATTGCTAGATCATCTTGTAACTAAGGCTTACTGAATTTCTAGACCGCGGTCAGAAGAGAGGACGTAGGACGTGTTGTCCGAACCTCTATAAATCATTTGCTCTTTACTGCTTTACTTTTCTGCAAGGATTTTGAAACTCAACACATTCTATTGTTGAAGTATTCTCGAACTGAACCAAAAAGACCAACTCGCTAACAAATTATTTTTCAAGAACTCAAACTAGTCAAGAACCACCAGTTTGTGAGTGCAAATTTGCCCTTAAAATTTGCATCGTGCATCATACTCACTCTGATCTCGGGACCAACACTTGAGCTTGAAAACTTCAACTCAATTGAGTCAAGCTTGAGTTTGGCCATCTCAACTCTATTCGACTCGTTATCACCTCCATGTGGAGGTTTTCCGAGGTGAGACAATAATAAATAGAGGAAAAAAATAAGAGAGGCAACATCTCAGGTGCGCTCACTGCAAGACCACGAGACATGGAGTACATAAATGCTTTAAATTACATGAATATCCAGTGTATTCAACTCAAAGAACAAAGAGCTAAAATTATGCACACATGGTACGTAGATGCACCATTTTCTTTGGATTCATCAATTCATGAAAACGATGTAGTATCTGAGTTAGATAGTAAGATACAACGGGAGATAGCACAATATTTCAATAAAAATGGAGCTGGTGAGAAGGCTAGTGTTGTGTACTTAAGTTTGGAAGGATAAGAAGATAGTTGGACAATATGCTTTCAGCGCAATATCTTCAACACATAAAGGGATTGGATAATTGATTCGGGAGCAAGTGTGCACATATTTTGCGAACTAAATATATATGATGACTGGATTAACGAAGTCTCAAATACCTCTGTAAATAATGTTGCACAGTTTTATTTTCTTCTGATTTTTCTCATAAATTGTTGTCTGTTGTGATGCTTTGTGAAGACTTAAAAACAAGACGCCTATTCTTACCTACACATTGTTTTATTCAGCACAACATTAGTGATCACATTGTGGGGCTATGAAAATTGGTCGGAAAGTTGTATGTTAATAGAAACTATGAGATGATTAGTCCTGATGTGGTTTGTATAGCTTGTAACGAATGTGATTTGATTATTATTGAGTGGCATGTGATGTTGTGGCATAGATCTTATACAACCATGAGACATATACCTTTTCTCTCAAATGAGTGCACTGATGAGGAAATGAAGGACTTAACTGTATATGATATTTGTTACAAGGTCAAACAACACCGAAGTCCTTTTCTTGTATTGGATAAGGTTTACTTAAATATAAATTTGAATCAACAAAAATTAAAATTTAAAATAAGAACCTTAATTTTAAGTACTATGCATAGTAATTGATTGATATGGATAAGCATTTTTATTTCTTAAACATGCATAAATATGAATTTATAAAACATTGTATTAAGTCACAAGTAATTAGGAATTAAAGTTCATAAAAAAAAATAATAATAATAATTTGGAATTTCAATAATAATTATTATTATTTTATATATTACTTCCTCATTAATGATGTCAGATACGGAGATGTGTAGAAGTAGAAGTTGAAGAAAGAAACTGACTCAATTTATATCACTAAATCAAAAAAAATTAAATATATAGGTAAAACTTATTAAGTTAGGTGAGTTCTAATACTGAGAGAATTAAATAAATTTTATTTTTACTGATATTGTATTTTAAATCATATTTATTATACATTATCCTACTAAGAATTGAGCTAACATATGTGAATTGTTGAGGTTCAAGATTCGATTAATCGAGACCCTTAGAGTCGGGTTAGAAAAATAACAGATATCGTAATAAATCAAAAATAAATGTGCAATATGAATGGTAAAAACACACAAACTGATATTAAATACTTCCAACTCTGGATTCGTGATTGAACAAAAAAGAATAAGAATATAAATGACAGTGATTCGACTAGCCAAAATGTGCCTAAAAACGTACCCTAAATCTAATTGGGGTTCCCCTTTTATAAACTCAAGGGGCAGGAGCCCGTTACATAAAATGCGGCTTTAACTAACCCAAGATAAGGCCACTACGACCCCGGATTTATCGGAGCTAACTTCGAAGATCTTGGGGTCGGTTGCAACTACTGTTGCTACATCTTCGCCAGTTATTTTTATCTGATGACCTGGGGTCGGTGACAGGTTCGGCGTCGTTGTCGTCAGTTTTGATCTCGGGAGTCTCTATTGAGTCGACCCCAGGGTCGAGCCTTGACCGCGGGGTCGATATTGGACCCCACCTGGCGTCGCAATCTCCTATTGGTGATCTTGCCTTGATTTTTAGGTTTGGCCTTTTGGGTAAAGGGTCGGTTCTGTAGGATTTGGGCGGATTCGGCCTAGCCTCAACAATAGCCCCTTTGGCTTCGGGTGCATCCGTGATAAGGGTCGAAGCCAAGCTCGATCGTTGTTTTAGTGTAGAAGTGCGGAATACTTAGGGCACCCCGGAGGGCATTCCCAAGGGCCCTGGATGCATTCCCGGAGATTTGCTCGATTTGTACTTCCTGTAACAGATGGAGGTTCTAGTAACCCTAGAGTTAGCTCGATTTGTACGGCTGCCCCCAGGGTGCATTTGCGTACGTTAGTCTCGGGTGGTTTCGGTAAACCATGATGGGTTTTGTATACTGAAAGTATTTATTATAATGAGTATACGACGGTTTATTTCTCCTATCTGTTAACAATCTTACATGTATGAACAATGGTATCCTCTTATCTCACTGATAGGGACGATCATACGGCGTGTTGTAGATCGCAGAAGACAGTATGATCACTTGACCTAGTGAGACATAAACATGATCACAGCCGAGACAGCGTATGAGGATACGTCTGTCCGGATGGCTGCGACATTGTCGGAATAAGTAGTCTGTCTTGGTTACTTGACATGCTGGTACGCAGGGGTGGCGTATTGATGGACCGCAGTGAGATGTATTCGTCTGTCTGACATCAGCGAATACAAGATCTCGTTATATTGATTGAGTCCAAACCCTAACGAAGGTTCAGGGGTTTGCACGAGTTGACTGTTGCTTTGACTTGCCATGGTGGAGAGCCTAAGTAATGTGCTCGTATATCCGCATCTTGGGTAACAACAATTCGTGTAGTACTTCTTGAGACTGGGTTTAGGTAACCATATCCGAGTAATAGGATGGGGACATTCCCTGAGAAGCTTAATAACATTCATCGTGTCAAAGTCCTGCAGGCTGATTAAGTTCAGGCACGAGTGATAAGGATTGAATGGTACTACTCAGTAATAATAAGATATTAATTAATTGTAGTTAGAGCTTGTCAGAGGCTCTGATTAATTAATGGATGTCCGGTAACCTTAAATATGGGGAATCTCAATTAATGCAACCTGTTCTCATAACGTGGTAATAAAGGGGTAGGTCAGTATTAATTCTGTGGTGAAAAAGAATTAATATTAATTAATTAATTGTGTCCTGGGTTGTGGACATGAGAATTAATCAATTTATAGGCCCACTTTATTATTTGCATAGGTCCCAGGTCTGGCCCAAATAAATATGCTGAATTGAGCCCAGGAGCCCACTAGGGTTTACAACCCTAGGTCTATAAATAGACAGCTCTCTCTCATAAGTAGTAACACAGTTGAAAAACCCTAAACCTAGTGAGAGAGAGAGGGGTGCCGATCCTGTTCAAGAAAAGGGAGGAGAAATTTTGAATTCTGGTCCTGCTCAAAGCAAAGATATGTGGAATCCTCACCAGTAGCAGATCTGAACGCACCGGGATACAAATCTGAAGATCTAATCTGGAGAACAACAGATTCCTTTTTTTCCTTTAATTTTGATTTTTATTCTAGAAATTAGATTTCTAATTTCTACTTCCGCAGATAAAAATCGAATTGCGTGGTTGAATTGAAGTTGGAAATTCAAACGCAAAAGATCGGATCAGACACTACGGAGTTACAATAATCCCTCAATCCACAAATCTGAGTATTAAATTCATAGGAACATGCTAGGGTTTATTGTATATTTAATTGTGCACAATATCTATAAATCGATCCGGTTCAAATTGGTTTTGGTGATTCGGTTCACGGGAAAACCCTACAATTGGTATCAGATCGAGGTTTTTGATTTATGGATCTTTTGTTCATAATTAAATTCAGTATGCATGTATGAATTTATTGTTTTGTGGATGTTGGTTTTTGTTCCTCGTGGCAACCTGTGTAATTCAGCCCGCGGTGGTTTATCCGTGTAGGGCTGAATTAATTTTGTAAAATCACGAGAAAATTCGTGATTAGTGTAGATTTAGAAAATTTGTAATAGAATAGATTTTGTAATTTTTTTATTTTTCAAAATTATGTAATTGGATGGGTCGAGGACGAAAAACGAAGACAGAGCCGACGGAGGACGACGGCGGGCGACGGCGCACCGCGCACCAGGCGCGTAGCCGGGGGCGCGAGCAGCGGGCGCGGCGGCGGCGGCGGTGGTCGTCGGTGGTTGATTTTGTCCCGTCGCAGTGGCGTGTTTTGGTGGTTTGTGCAATCCTGTGTAAACCCTAGGGTTTGCATTAGGTTGAGGGCAAATCATCAGATCACAAAGGCCTAAATCCCAAAAGATTTTGTGAATCAAGATTTGGAGGCCCTAGAAGATTTGAGAAGATTTGTATCTATCCAAATAGATTCAAAATTCAAATTGTAATAGATAGGATTTGTTTTTCCTATTTTGTGGGGCCACGAGGAATTTTTGTTTGCCTTAATTATCCTCGTATGATATGTGATTTATTATGTGCGCAATTAAGCATATGTAGATAATAGGAAAAGCATGATTTATCACTTTTATTATTTACAGCTTTCCAAGCATGCTTATGTGATTAATTTCTTTTGTTGGATTATATTTTGGGAATTTTTGGGCTTGTTTAATTACATGCAAAAATTTGGAAAATATAATAACAAAGAAATTATATGTGCGCATATAAGAAACCTTTTAAAAGAAAAATACTAAGCAGATTTTTTAATTAAAATCAATAGACCTCCACAAAGTGGTCCTAGGCGGTAAGTGTATCTCTCGTTCTAGTAAACGTCTACAAGTGTAGCTTGCTAGTTCCTAGAGGTGCATGGGTACGGTTGTTGGGATTTCTAGACAAACAATTTAAATCATGTGAATAGTGGGAAAGCTTTGCGTAAACGTCTACGAGTGTAGCTTGCGTAGATCTCTTTCACAAGTATTCTAGGATTGATTTAAATTATAGATAACAAAAGCTTAAAGGGTTGTGCGGTATGGTTACGTGCCATGCTAAACTGTCTCTTTTGGCCGGAGTTAAATTTGTGGTTAATTGCTCAGAAGCATCTTAGAATATAATGCAAGAATTGCATCCCTGTTCTTGAGAGATGGCTTGGTCTAAGGTTTTCACTAATTATTAATTTCTAGTGTCAAAAGCATCCTGACATGGTAGTGAAATTAAATGGATTGGGGCTTAAAACTTGCAGTTCTGGTTGAGGGTGACATCGTAAACGTCTACGAGTGTAGCTTGCGGTGGGAACTCTTGGGCAATTAGTGGAAAACATTTGTATTTAATTTATTAAAAGGTTTTCAATGCATTTGTTTTCGAAGTTCTACATGTATGTTCTTATTTAAGATTCTTTATTGTTTCAGATATGTCTATGTCTAATGTCATCAATATTCTCGCACAAAACACTCTAACTCGTCCAAACTTCCTGGAATGGAAGCGCAATCTCGAGTACCTCTTGATTGCAGAAGAACATATGTTCGTTCTGCAAGTACTTCGTCCCGAAGTGCCAACTACTGAATCCAGTCAAAAGGATATAGACTTTTACAACAAGTGGGAGAAATCGAACAATGTAGTCAAGTGCTACATGATGACCACTATGTCGAAAGTCTTGCAGCAGCAACATCAACACCATAGGGATGCCTATGACATCATGACGAGTCTGGAGGCAACCTATGGGGAAACTGATAGAGCCGTCAGGTTCAATCTTATGAGAGAAATCGTGAGTAAGAAAATGACTGATGACACCTCAGTGAGAGAGCACGTAGTTACCATGACTCACCTCATGGATGAGCTAACTGTGCATGGTGGAGGTATCGACGTTGAGGCTAAAGTCGATATCATACTGAACTCTTTACCCAAGTCCTTTGAGAGTTTTAGGCTGATTGTTGTCATGAACAAGAAAGAGTATACTCTTAACGAGTTGCTCAATGACTTGATGGCAGCGGAATCAGTCATGAAACCTCAGAAGGTTGCCTTGGCTACTTCTGGTAATCTCTCAGCTGTACCGAAAAGTATGAAGCGGAAAAAGGGGACTAAGAAGTGGGCCAAGAAGACACCTGTGAAGGATGGTGGGGCTGGGAAAAAGCCTAAAGTGGCGACTGAAAGGGACAGGTGCTTCATATGTGGTAAGAAAGGACATTGGAGGAAAGATTGTCAAGCCAATAAACCTAGACAAGGTATGCCATTTGCATGTATAACTATAAGCAAGATTATAATCCGTTGTTGCTCTTCTAGAGCTGTAAGCACTGACTTGTTGATCATGTTGTTGAACTTTGCAGGGGACCGTGCCGACAAGACTGGTGAGTGATGGCAAGAAGATACCAAACTGGATGAAGGCAACGTTCTATGACGGAGCTTCATGGAGTTTTCTTTTCTTTATGTTTTGATGAATTAGGTACATTTGAGAGTTTATTTGTGGGCCATGGTTTATCGGCAGGACAAATTTTATCAAATTTTATGAATATTTGTTATTTATGATTTTATCATTGGTAATAACAATGTTATCCGTTATGTGAAGTTGATTTACAATCTCTATGTCACTTCGATCAAATATGTCCGCAAGTATTTCATGTAATTCATCCATAATTGATAATCCTAGAAAGAGAAAACTTACTTCTTCTGATGAAGATCTTACATATCTCTGGCACTTGAGACTGGGTCACATCAGCTTGAAGCGGATTCCGAGACTTGCAGATGACGGTACATTGGACCTAGTCCGGGCTGTACCTCATCAAGTCTGCGAATCTTGCATCGAGGGCACGATGTCAACTAGGCCTTTCAAGGCTAGTTAGTCTCGAGCAGAGAAAGTGTTGGAATTGATCCATTCTGACTTATGTGGACCGATGTCCACGCAGGCTCGTGGAAGGTACGAGTACTTCGTCACTTTCATTGACGATTACTCAAGGTACAGATACGTTTACCTGCTTCGCTACAAGTCTGAATGCTTTGAGAAATTCAAAGAGTTCAAGGTTGAGGTAGAAAAGAAGGTCGGGAAAACTATCAAGTCACTGCGATCTGACCGCGGTGGCGAATACCACTGTAACGAGTTCCTGCAATATTTGTCAGAAAACGGGATTACATCCCAGTGGACTGCACTGGGTACTCCCCAGCAAAACGGTGTAGCTGAAAGAAGAAATAGGACTCTTCTAGAGATGGTAAGATCAATGATGAGTTATGCAAACTTACCAATTTCGTTTTGGGGCTACGCATTGGAACAACAGCTTACGTGCTTAATGTGGTGCCTTCTAAATCAGTTCCTAAGACGCCTTCTGAGCTCTTCCATGGTCGCAAACCTAGTTTGTGCAAGTTTAGAGTATGGGGCTGTCCGACACACGTACTGTCGAAGGAACCTGATAAGTTAGAAAGTAGGTCAAAAGTAATGTTGTTCATAGGGTATCCCAGGCAAACGAAAGGTGGTTACTTTTACTGTCTTGAGAGTCAGAGAGTCGTTGTTAGCACCAACGCTAGATTCTTGGAGGATGAGTATTTGAGTAATCACAAGTCAAGGAGTGATATCTGTTGAGGGTGAATTTGTTCAGATTACGGAGCCCCGAGAACTATAAGCAGAAACAAGCAAGAAATGACATGACAAAGATATATGATAAAGATAAACGAGTCACTAATAATAACTACAAAGAAATCGAACTGGACTAAAACTACAAAAGTATATGGGATTTCCTCGTCTGATTTCTAATAAACAAAGGTCTAGTTTTTTCTGTATATTCTTGTTGCCGTCTTTTTTTTACGTTTGAAGAGGTATATATAGGGAGCGACCAGCTCTTGGGTTTCCGCACTGTTCTCAACTGTCTGGAGTTGAACCAGCGTATTTCGGGGCAGTTCGTCAATGTGGTGGCTTCGGTGGTTCCGATATCCTCGCGAAGTAGCCGTTGATACGCCCGTTGGCCTTCGTCTGTTGAGTGGTTGAGGTTATAGTTCATGATCACCATATCGAGCTCCTTTTCAGCTAGTTGAGGTGCCAACGACCTTAATCGAACTGCTCTTAATAATCATCGAACTGCTTTCCGCTACGGCAGGTCATAGTTCGAACTAGGTCTTTCGTCCTTATTGGGCCCAAAACGTTATTGACCCGCCGTTGGGCTTCGGCCTGGCGCATTTGCTGGGTCGGATCTGGTTCAGTCCGCCAACAATAGCCCCTTTGACTTGGCCGGTCAGACCTGTTGTGACCTGTCAAGTCAAAAAAAGTGATCGAATTTATATTTGCTTAATTCATTTCCTAGGTTTTGGCCCATCGGTCTACCTCATGGGTGGTCCGGATTTCTTTTGGGTGCTCGTGGACACCTCTCAGCTCGGAGGGCCAATTCCTCTATGGGGGTCCTCACCTGCGCAGCCCCGGGAAACTGCTGCGGGTGCCGATCACCGCGGGCCCGAATCCGCGGCGTTAGTTTGGGCAGTTCGGGTTCTGCCTTGTTTCTATTTTTGGCCACCTAGTGAGCCCCACCGAACTCAATGGGTTCGAGATTAGGGTCTTATTATGAGGCCTAGGGTGTGTAGCCCCTGGTGATTCGTTCGGGATCTTTGTGCCCCGGTGTTTATCTTTCCGAACTCTTAGTTAGCGAACTGCTTTTGCGCAGCGGTTGTTTGAATTTTTGGCGGCAAAAGTTGATGGCAGTTTTGTAATAACCGTGGGAGGTTTTGGTGGTTTCAAGGCAGTTGAAGGGGCGCTTGGGTATAACTGCCTATCAACGCGCCATTTGTATCACTTCTCCCGATACTTTTCTCTCTCTCTCTTTTTCTCTCGTGATTTTCGGTGAACGACTGTCGCTTCTTTTGGAATCTTTCTGTATTTCCGGTGACCGCTTGTTTTTCAGAGTTTCGTTGCACGTCCCACGCACCAGGTAGTACCCTTCTCCATCTTCTTTTTGTGTTAGTTTCGCGTTTTGTGACTTGAGGGTCTTCTAGGGTTTTTGGCTGATTTAGGGAACGATGGGCAGACCGGGGCTCTTTCTCTCCCCTTTTTATGCTTAGGTTAACCCCCTCTTTTTCTCCAAGATCTTGTTTGTTGTGCAAGCGATGAATTCGTCCGATTCCGATTCCCAGAATCGTCAGGGTTCCGAATTCGGGGGCGCGCATTCGACGCCGCCTTTTACTCCGTCTCTGCCTAGGGCTCTGAATGCCCGTGTGGCTCTGGGTCCGGACTGGAATTTGGTTTTTCAGGGCCCTGAGAGGGCTGATTTTGGCGCGAGCAGGGTGGATTTGGTTTCGGGTTCCGGTTCAGACTTTGCAGACAACAGGGTGTTGTCAGAGGCGTTCCAGGGGGTGGAGCGGACGTTAACCGGTGGTGAGGCCGGTGGATCGGGTCGAACCGCTGAAGATGCAGCTGCGGGTCCTGAAGGTGCGATTGCGGAGCCCGAGTTGGCTGGAGACTATGTGCTTCCGTCGGACTGGCGGACTCACAGGGTGCTGGGTGTCGTGTCGATGGTGACCCGGAGTACCATGTCGGCCTTGGCGGAGGTTATTCCTATCAGGGACGTGAGGTACCATGTCCCGAGGGCGGAGAACCGTTGTTTTGACCCTCCTGCATGCTTTGTGGCCTTTTACACTGCAGCGATGGACAACGGTGTTGGGCTTCCTGCCCACCCTCTCTTTTCGGAGGTTTTGGCCTCCTACAACCTTTCTCCATTCCAGCTTGCCCCGAACTGTTGGTGCCACCTGGTCGGTGTTCTCCTGGTGTGGATGGATTTGGGTTTAGGGCTTCCGACGGTTCGAGAGTGGCACTATATGTACCGCTCTAACCAGTGCGCGGACAAACACTACTACTACTTCACCCGATGGTCTTCGGGGAGATCGAACCTCATCAAGAAGCCTCCGTCAAACTCGCCCGGATGGTGGACCACCTACTTTTACCTTAAGCTGAATGAGGAGAGGTCTGAGTTCCTCAGGCATGGCGGAGTGTCGATTCGTGGGTTCCCGATCCTCTACTATCACGATAATCGTGGTTCTCTTCGATCTTACTGACTGATTTTCTTGTTTTGTTTCCGCAGGTCATCCGCGAACTAAGCTTATGCCTGAGGAGCAGGTTCGCGTGGATAGAGCCTACGACATTTTAGTCGAGGATAGGGAGTGGCTGACGGTCGAGAATGGCCGATTTGTTACCGCGACTACTCTACTCAACTGACAGGGACTTCTCACCGAGTTGCCTGAAGAAATGACCCGTCGACGCCCTCAAGTCCCTCCGGAGCAGGTGGTCGGGGCCCTCCGTGAGAAGAAGAGGGCGCGAGACGAGGAGGAAGCTCGTCGCCGTTCTGCGAACCCTCTGAAGCGCCTGAATACGGAGTCCGAACATCCGGCTCCGCCTCTGCCTCCCCCGTTCCCTCCGCCCCCTTTCAGGGCTCCTCAGGTGATGAGGGTCTAATCCTCTCGCCCATCGACCCATCAAGATGCCCTACAGCGGGTCGATGATAGAGGGAAGAATAAGGAAAATGAGCCCGAGCAGCTCGAGCGTCGCAGATGCCATCGGTCTAGGGAGCACGGGACGCGCTATGAGGAGTCTAGCAGGGCCGTCGTTACTACCGCGGCGCCTCCGGACTCGCTGGTGGATCCATTCTTGGTTCACGCGCGCCATCTTCTTTTGAACCCGTCCTCCGTTGATCAGGCAAGCACTGCTCTCGCGCGTTTGGAGCGCTATGGACTTCACTAGCTGCAGGTATTTCAGTTTTTAAATTTTCTCGCCTACGGTGGTTCTTGATCCGTTTTGTGGTTGCAGGATCAGGTGGAGCTTGATGGTATTCATCGGGAGCTCACTGTTTTTGTTGAGAAGTGCGCCGAGGAGATCTACCAACTTTGAAAGGAGTCTGACTCCTCGAAGAAGTATATAGATTCTCTGAACGAGAAGGTGGACACGGCGGAGGAGAGGGCTGCCGTGGCGGAGACGAAGCTCGGTGCTGCTCGGAAGGAGGTCGAGGCTACTCAGGCGGAGCTCGACGATTTGAGGAAGAAGCTCGGGGCGGCGCAAGCGGATTTCGCCAAGCTACAAGCAGATCTGAAAATAAGGAACGATCAGCTCATCTCTCTTAACTCTCGGCTCAAAACTCAGCACGAGAGCTATACAGCCGAGGTCCAGAGGTACGAGGAGAAGAACACCCTGTTGCAGATAGGCGAGGGCTTGGACTTCGGGGCGCTTATCACCTCTCCGCATTTCACCGAAACATACGAGGTACTCTTTGAACTTGGTCTTCTTGCTTTGTATCCGTTTGCTTCTATCTGACCTCCTAGTAGACTCTCTCCGAGCAGGTCGACAGTGAGGTCCGGGAAAGGATTTCCAGGAAGTTCTTGGACCTCGACCTCAGCATCTTGGATGAGCCCGAGCCGGAGGAGGAGCTGGAACGGGATCAGGAGCAGGAGTTCGAGCAGCAGAATGCGGAGCAAGATCAGAAGCAGCTCGAAGACTCCTCTCGGGAGGTTGATGGCGGACAAAGGCAAGATGGCCCAACACCTGGTCCGGCCCTGACTCCAACCAAAAGCTCCGGCACAACCCCGAATGAGTCCGTCACCGCTTAGTCGCCTCTCTGTTTTTAAAACACTTCTATTTCTGCACGAACAAATTTACTTTTCTGTACCAACAGCTTTTTTTCTGTTTTATTTCTTTTCTGAATACTTCTACGAATGGGTCCTTTTCTGTTTCTCGTATATTTGTATGATTTGTTCGACGTATGCATTCTACAAAACAGTAGCGATGAGGGTGGGCGACGCTGTGGTGTCGCCCCTCCGATGCTTAAGTCAGTAATTATATTAAGAAAAGAAATTGAAAATGAAAGAAATAGGATGAATTAGAAAACGTTATCTGAGGTGGATTCAGGCCATTCTTCGTTGTCGAGGACCTCTATAGTGGGTCGTGTATTCATGCCAATAAACTCGTGAGGGGTTGGGCGATGCCAAAGCATCGCTCCTCCGACGCTCAAGTTAGGGAATGCTCGAATAGTTAATTTGAAATTACAAGAAGGATAGGGTTTTAGAAGAGCGTATCTGGGAGATCGAGTTCATCGACCTCGTTCTTTTAGAAGTAGTACTTCTTTAGGTGTTTGACGTTCCAACTATTTTCGATCTCCCTCCCGTCATGATCCTCTAGGTGGTAGGCACCTCGACCTACAACCCTGGTGACCTTGTAGGGGCCCTCCCACGTCGGTGCGAGTTTCCATTGGCTCTTATCCTTAGTGTTCTGAAAGACTCTGTTGAGCACCCAGTCTCCTTCCCTGAAAGTGCGCATACGGACCTTCTTGTTGAAGAACCTTTCGACCTGCATTCTTCTCTGGGCCATGCTTAGTAGTGCTTGGTCCCTTTGTTCATCGATCAATTCCAGATTTTTTATCAATTTCTCGCTGTTTTCTGCTTCTTGGCAGGTTTCTACCCGTAAACTGCCACCTCGAACTTCTGCTGGGATAACCGCTTCTTCACCGTAGGCTAGCGCGAATGGAGAACTTCCAGTCGAAGTTCTGGGAGTAGTCCGATATGCCCAGAGGACTCCAGGGAGTTCTTCTACCCACTTCCTTTTGTGAGTTTCGAGCCTTTTCTTCATTGTGGCCATGATCATCTTGTTTGTTGACTCGGCCTGCCCGTTTGCTTCGGGGTATCTTGGTGTGGAAAATACCAACTTGATGTTGTACTGGTCACAGAACTCTTGCACTTTTTGTCCCGTGAACTGGGTTTCGTTGTCTGTCCTTATCTCTTTTGGCACCACGAATCTACATAGGATGTGAGTCCACAGAAACTTGATCACTTCCTGCTCTCTTACGTTGGCGAAAGCCTCAGCTTCGACCCACTTCGTGAAGTAGTCGGTGGCTACCAAGATATATTCCTTCTGTCCGACTCCTTTCGGTAGCTTTCCCACTATCTCCATCCCCCAAGCCATGAAGGGCCAGACCGCGATCGTGGCGTGGAGTGGTTCTGCATGGCTTTGGTTAGTCACTTCGAACCTTTGACAGGTTTCGCAGCTTCGCACGTAGTTCTTGGCATCCTTTCGTAGTGTGGGCCAGTAAAATCCTGCAGATATTACTTTGTACGCCAATGGCCGAGCCCCTTGGTGACTTCCACAATCTCCTTCGTGTATCTCCATGAGGATGGCTTGTCCCTCATTGAGGTCGAGGCATTTGAGCAAAGGCCCTTCGATGGATCTCCTATACAAGCTTTCATTGTGGATAGTGTATTTGGCTGCTGCCCTGGTCAGGCGCACGGTCGCTGTTCTATCTGCGGGGAGGGTGCCATTCGCAAGATATTTCATAATCGGCTCGATCCATGACTCGCCAATGGTTAGGTCCATGATTTCGGCGGTCCTGGACGCGACCGGCTCTTCAGCCCAAGATATGACAATGGGCTTGTTTTGCCTTGTTGGTTTAGTGGAGGCTAAGTTTGCTAGTGCGTCGGCTTCCGCATTCTCCTCTCGCGTGATGTGCTTTATTTTGCACTCATCGAACTCTTTTCTCACTTCTCGCGCCAGGTCATGATATTTTTGGAGCCGGGGTTCTTTGACCTGGAAGTGGTCCTCCATTTGCATCACCTCTAGTTGTGAATCTCCGTGCACCTGAAGGCGGCGAGCCCCTAGTTCTTTTGCGAATTGCATACCCCGAACTAGTGCTTCCTATTCAGCCTCGTTATTAGTTGTCTTGAAATTTAGTCGGATGGATCTTTCGAACATTTCTCCCCAAGGGCTTTGCAGCCTAATGTCGGCCCCGTTACCGTGCATATTACTTGATCTGTCTACTTGGAGAATCCATGGTTCTTTTGCTGCTTCGCCAACTTCTAAGCTTGCGACCTCCTTTTCTGCGTCTATTTGAAGTCCTGTCATGAATTCAACTACAAAATCTGCCAGCACCTGCGATTTGATCGTTGTACGTGGTTCAAATTCGAGGTCGTAGCCTCCGATTTCCACCGCCCATTTCAGTAATCTGCCTGACAGGCTGGGTTTTGAAAACACAGTTCGGAGTGGGTAGGATGTCACCTCTTTGATGGGGTGCGACTCGAAGTAGGGTTGCAGCTTCCTCGACGCTGCTACTAGAGCTAATGTTAGTTTTTCCAGTATCGTGTATCTTGTCTCGGCGTTGTTGGGAAATCTGGCTAAGTTTCCCTTCTCCAGTTGATAGCTTAGATCTTAGATTTGGTGTTTAAGTGTTTTGGTGGATCAAATCCTAAGTCCAACCAGCGTCAGTTTGTCTCTAGAAAAGCTCTAGTCTCAAATGTAAAGTCCTGTTTAGGTCTTTTGAGTTGTAAGTCGTAGCTGATCAAGACTCATGCTGGCTACTGTTCACCAGCATGAGATGTGCTTACCAGTTGAGAGAAGTCTCACTAGCAAGCGGCTGACAAAGACTCGTGCTGACACTGTTCATCAGCATGGAGTAGAGCTATTGACTGGTTACTGTTCACCAGTTGGGAAGATTTCGCCAGCAGGAGGCTGAGAGATCTTACCAGCAGAATATGTGTTCTGGCTGATACTATTCACCAGCGGTGAAGCCACCAGTCACGGGAGATTCCAAGAGATAACATCAGACGAATTGGTAGACCTTGATTGTGCTAAGACAAGTCACCAGCAGAGACTGCCAGCACAAGATCACCAGAATGATCTACCAGTTGGAGGTTATCAGCAGAATTGAAGATTCGCTCTCCCGAAGACTTAGAGACAAAAAGAAGATTCGTCGAGGAATTAACTGACAGAGTATGACTTTAAGGAGGATACCTTAAAGTCTATCAGTTCAAGACTACCAGTTCCGATTCCTCGTACTGACAAATAGAGTCGTTCTGACACAAAGAGATCTGTGTCAGATAAAGCGACCAAAAGTATGGCGCTTTCCGGAAATTCCTACCTGCCGCCTGCAGAAGGACATGCGAGGACAGAGACTTTTCCGGATGTGTCCAAACGGCTAGTAAATTTGAATGGGATCCCTCGTCTATAAATACCTGGGATCCATCAACATTCAATACTCTTAACACTCTTGACCTACCGAAAGCTCAAACGCATTCATATCAGCGAATAAGCAATCTTTCGAGGCTTTTCTTAAAGCTACTCCGTGTGTCAATCATTTGAACACGAGACTCCAAGCTTCTAGCTTGTGAGTTATTGATCTCATTTGGTGTTCTTTCTCATTCCGAGGAAGAACATAGCAGCTCTTGAGCCAGCCAGCTCCAGAGTTATTACGGGCAGTTTTGCCGCCAGCAAGAGTCAAGTTCTTGGGAGAACTCAACACCCAATCAGTCGGAGGAGGAGGTTGAAGTGACGTGCTCGCACTCCATCCATCTGACGAGAGTTGAAGAAGGACAAGGACCGGGAGCGGTTGATCCAGTGGACTGGTAGACGAGGCATCTACCAGCTGGAAATAGATCGTAGGAAATCTTGTACCGGATTACTTTTTTTAGTGAATTTCCAGTGCTTCGACTGGAGAGTGGACGTAGATCAGTTGATCGAACCACTATAAAATATCCTTGTTATTTACTGCTTTCAGCATTTACTTACTGATTTAAAACCCAGCACCCAAGTGCTGGAGTATAACTGAAACCAGTTTATAACTGTGCAAACTCGACTCTAAAATTTTCTAAGTCCTGAGTCATCAGCTGACCAGCCAGTTGCCAGTCAGCTGAATACTCAGTTGCCAGTTGACTTACCAGCTGACAAGGTCCCAGTCAGCTGTGTAACCAGCAGAGTGCGAGAAACGAACTTACGTATTTTCCGCTGCCAAAGTATACCCTGATATCCGGGACCAACAGGCGTCGAGCAATGGTTTGCTTGCATAGTGCACGGGATGTTGTTTCCTTGCCGCTTCTTTGACCAGGACTGCCGCAAGGGCGTGTTCGGATACAGATAGGTAGAGTAGTAGGATTTCCTTCTTCTCGGGTTTAGACAGGAGGGGCGGACTGGTCAAGTAGTCCTTTAAGTGCTCAAGCGCCTTCGCGCATTCTTCTGTCCACTCGAACTTCTTCCCTTTCTTTAGCACTTGAAAGAACTCGTGTGTTCGGTTGGAGTATCTTGAAATGAAGCGGCTGAGGGCCGCTAGTCTGCCCATGAGTTTCTGAACTTCTTTCGGACTCCGAGGATGTGCGATCTCCTTTATTGCCCTTATCTGTGATGGGTCAGCTTCGATTCCTTGATTGGTCACTATGTGGCCCAGGAATTTCCCAGAGGCCACCTCGAAGGTGCACTTCGCTGGATTCAACTTCATCCTACATTTGTTGAGCACCTCGAAGGCTTGCCGTAGATGGTGCACATGATCTTTAGCGTCCTTTGACTTTACCAGCATATCATCTATGTATACTTCCATTGTTTTCCCTATGAGTGGCACGAACATCTTGTTTACTGATAAACACTCATTTTGTGCATTTTACTGATGTGAATCTGATCACTTTTGACCGTAGACTAAACCATTTTCTGAGAATTTTATATGTTATTTATAGTATTTAAAAGATTATTACGTTTGGGTTGGTTTGTGGTTGTTTATGCAGATTTCACGCACAATTGAGCCGTTTACAAAATTTGACTAAGTGTCATAGGGCCAATCGATGCTAACTTGCATTAGGGAAGTAAAGAAGTGAGAAAAGACCGAAGAAAGAGCCAAATTCCCGTTCGTGACAAATTTGGCGACCCAATTACATCATCGGCGATCGCTGATTTTGCCTCTGGGTCGCCGATTTTGCATTTTCAGCCTTTTCAATACGGCGCAAATTCGGCGACCCAATTACATCTTTGGCGATCGCCGATTTCGTCTCCGGGTCGCCGATTTTGCAATTTCAACTATTTGAACGGGTTGTTTTGACAGATTTTTGGCCCAAATCCCACATCTTCTCAGATTAGAAAAGGATAAGTATAAATAGAAGATCCCAAGACTCAAAAACGTTCATTTTCCCATATTTTCGAGTTTCAAGGGCCAGAGAGAGAAAAACAACACAAAACTTGAAGAGCAAGATTGAAGATTGAAGATCAAAGACCACGGGTTTTCAGTTTTCATGTTTTCCTTTTTCTTGACTCTTTACTTGACTGTTTTCATGGGATTTAGCATGATTGGCTAAATTTCTTGTGGATTCTAGGGTTTTGAAGCTTGTTGACATTCATTCAATTGTTTATATAATTTGATTTTCCTTTTCCACTGATGTTTTAATTACAGCTGGGGTTTTCTTTAATTACAAGATATTGGACATTGATTGTAATTCGAATTGGTAATTTTTTAACCGAGAGGTCTAGATTATTGATTAAGATGCAGAGTAATTAAATTTGATAGGTCAATTGTCCGAGAGGAATTTGAACTGTTAAAGGGTTTTTAAATCTAAGGTTTTATCAAGAGTAAAAGTCCTTTTGCGCATCCGAGAGGAGTCACTAGGTCGTTTATTTCTATGATATGGTTGAGAGTCCGAGAGGGTCGCCTGATAACAATTATGAGATTAACTCACATCTTTGGAAATTAAATTGGAATTGGATTGTATAAATGATTGTTTGATAGTTCTTCAAAGTGGATTACCCTGGAATCCTTGCTTCTCTTCTTTTCTAAACCCTAATTTTTCATTTGTCTCCTTTTATAATTAATGCTCAGTTTTAAATAAACCCAAACTTTTTATTCGGATCGTCTAAATAGTAATAAAATAACTGTGCTTTAGTGCTTGAGTGTATTTCGAATCTGCAATCTTCGTGTTCGATAAATTATAACTTGCCCTCTGCAGTGGTCTGTACACTTGCAGCTTTAGCGTGTTGAAAAATACGCTATCATTTACAAGCCTTTGATAAGTGGATCCTGCGTTCTTGAGACCGAACGGCATGACCTTGTAGCAGTAGATCCCTTTGTTTGTCATGAAGGTGGTCTTTTCTTGGATTCGGGATGCATCAGGATCTGGTTATAGCCCGAAAATGCGTCCATGAAGCTTAGCAGTTCATGTCCCGCAGTTGCATCGACGATGTAGTCAATGTGAGGTAGTGGGTACGGATCATTGGGACATGCTTTGTTTAGGTCTGTGTAGTCCACACAGACCCGATTCTTTCCGTTCTTTTTCTTGACCACCACGACGTTGGCGAGCCACGTTGAATATTTTACTTCTCTTACGGACCCAACGTCCAATAGCTTCTGTACCTCTTCATTGATTGCCTCGTTCTTCTCGGCCGGGAATTTTCTTCTCCTCTGTTGTACGGGCCTATGGTTCGGGTCGACCTGCAATTTATGCATCATTACCTCTAGGTCGATTCCTACCATATCTCTGTGTGACCATGCGAACGTAGCTCACTCAGAACTGAGGAACTCAATCAGTTGCATTCGAACTTCTGGTTCCAGTCCGGCGCTAATGTTCGTTTTTTTCTCTGGATCGGTTAGATCAAGTTCGACTTCCTCCGTTTCTTCTGATTCTCCCACTCGGGGTAGCGGTTCGCTCCTAGCGAAGTGCTGCTGAGCGCATACTGCCTTGAAACTCGCATAATAGCACTCCTTAGCGGCGTTTTGTTCGCCTCGAATTGTACAAAATCCCCCCACGGTCGGGAACTTGACCACTTGATGAAATGTTGAAGGTACTACCTTCAACTGATGCAACCATGGCCACCCTAGCAAGGCGTTATAAGCGCTGGGAGAGTCGACGACCATAAATGACACATCGTAATGTGTCCCTCCGCAGTATGTTGGTAGTACCACGGTCCCGACGGTCATTTGGACACCCCCGTTGAACCTGATCAGTGGGGTCTGCGATCGAATGATCTTCTCTTCGGGGATCTTCATCTCTCTCAGCGCATGCATAAATAGGATGTTTGTCGAACTCTCATTATCGACTAGGATCCTCTTTACGAGGCAATTCAATATTAGTAATGATATTACCAGGGCGTCGTCATGGGGATGGCTTAACCCTGGTACTTCCTCGCTAGTAAACTCAATCGGATGGTGAGTTGGATTTTTGCGCGGGGCTATGGCCTCCTCACGAGTCAGTCACCTGGCTCTCTTGGCGGCAGATCTCGTGATCCCACTAATTTCTAATCCCCCAGTGATACAATTGATAGTTCGAACTGGAACTGGGGGGTTGGGCGTATCCACCTTCGAGGGTCCTGATTCGTCGACCCGCTTGTCCCGAGCCCAAGTTCGCTTTCCTCGATCCGACAGGTACTCAGACAGGAACCCCTTCTTTAATAGCTCGACCACCTCGAGGCGTAGAGCCCGGCAGTCCGCGGTGGTGTGACCGTGGTCGTTGTGGAACTCGCAGAATTTTTGCACGTCCCGCGAGGCTGGGTCTGCTTTCATCTTCGTAGGCCATCTTACTTTCTCCAGCATTCTTTGGAGTACGTTATGGACGAGATTGAGTGGCTCGATTGACAGCATGTACTTTGGGGTATAAGGGCCGAGGTTGTTAACCTGCGGTAGCTTGCTATAGGGATGTGTCCTGGGAGGACGCCTGTCCCTTTGCTCACGTCGACTCTCATCACGCGTGGTAGGTCTTCCACTGTTGCGGCGTTGAAAAGTTCGCGGTATAGATCAAAGTCCACATCGAGACCCTTCGTAAAGGCCCGTACGGCAGTGCTATTGGGACAGTTTGGCACTGCCACCATTTCCTTGTTGAAGCACGATAGGTACGCCCTCAAGGACTCACCTGGTCTCTGGATCACCGCATAGAGATCGTCCGGGTGCTTATCGAGGCGCCTGCCGCTGGAGTATTGCCACAAGAACAGCTGGTGCAATTCCGCAAACATGGAAATCGAACTCCGGGGCAGGTTAATAAACCACTGGAGAGCTGGCCCCATTAAGCTCGACCTAAAACTCTTACACATACAAGCTTCCATCTGAGCTCCCGGGATTGCTAGAGCCAACATCTTCTGCCGATATACGGCAATGTGGTTTTCTGGATCCGAGGTCCCGTCGTAGAGGACGAAACTTGGCGGGGAAAACCTGGTTGGCAACTCCGCCCCAGCAATCTCCGGGGAGAAAGGGGATTCTGCGTAGCTCTCACGAGGAATCGTCTTCTCTGGCGCAGGAAGTCCCAGGATTCTGGAGAGCAATGACTCAAAATAGCCGAGCCTTTGTTCGAACCGCCGCTCAATCTGCTGGATGGCTTGCAATTCAGACCGACTTAACTGGCCGGTCTGGTTTCCAGGATTAGGCTGGGGGGTTAGCAGATCTCCCGGGGTCCTTTCGGCGGTTGTTCCTTCGGCACGATCGAATTCTGCTACCAAGTTTCTCGTGGTATTCTTTTCTATACTTCGAGGCTCTTCGACGATCGATTGCTTGCTGCTACCTTGTAATTGTAGCCTTCGGTTTTCCCTCTTGAGGAGCTCATACCTCCTCGCCATCTCTTCCATCGCATTCCTCGCGCTCTGCACCTGTGTCACCAGTCTCGACACATGTGGATCTGCCAGAATATTTGGTGGTGGCAGCAGGAATGCCAGCTCTCCAAGTGGTGTGGCATCAAATGCCTTCATCATATCGTCGATTGTCCCTTCTGAACCAGGGAGGCGTGGGGCCCCACTATTGGTCTAGGCAGCTAGCCCCCTTACGGGTGCTACTAGAGTCCCTCGTCCTGTTCCTGCCGGTGCTCCTCGACCTGCTCTTGGGTTGGATCCCCTTCCTTGGCCCTCTGGTGGGGCAACTTTCTTGCCATCGACTTCATCGGTACGATTATTGCCTGGATCATCCGCCATTCCCTGCGGAGAAAACACGAAAAATTTATTCTCAAGGCCCCACGGTGGGCGCCAAACTGTTGAGGGTGAATTTGTTCAGATTACGGAGCCCCGAGAACTACAAGTAGAAACAAGCAAGAAATGACATGACAAAGATATATGATAAAGATAAACGAGTCACTAATAATAACTACAAAGAAATTGAACTAGACTGAAACTACAAAAGTATATCGGATTTCCTCGTCAGATTTCTAATAAACAAAGGTTTAGTTTTTTCTCTATATTCTTGTTGCCGTCTTTTTTTTACGTTTGAAGAGGTATTTATAGGGAGCGACCAGCTCTAGGGTTTCCGCGCTGTTCTCAACTGTCTGGAATTGAACCCGCAAATTTCGGGGCAGTTCGTCAACGTGGTGGCTTTGGTGGTTCCGATATCCTCGCGAAGTAGCCGTTGATACGCCCGTTGGCCTTCTACCGTTGAGTGGTTGAGGTTATGGTTCATGATCACCATATCGAGCTCCTTTTCAGCTAGTTGAGGCGCCAACGACCTTAATCGAGTTGCTCTTAATAAATATCGAACTACTTTCCGCTACGGCAGGTCATAGTTCGAACTGGGTCTTTCGTCCCTATTGGGCCCAAAAACGTTATTGACCCGCCGTTTGGCTTCGGCCTGGCACATTTGCTGGGTCGAATTTGGTTCAGTCCGCCAACAATATCGTTCTTCAAGAAATTGAGAACGAGAATGCAATTCCAAGGGAAGGGGAACGTGTAGATGTGGGTGCACCTGTGAGAGGCACAGCACCACAGACACGTTCTTCAGTGCAGGGTGCAGGACCACAAGTTACTGCAGTTACTACTGACACGGCACCGATGCCTCATCGTAGTGGGAGAGTTATTTTCCAGCCGGAAATATACATGTTCGTGGGTGAGTCTTCAGACTTGAGCCCGGAAGACGGACATGAGGACTCTGACCCACTGACTTACGAAGAGGCAGTGCAGGACAAGGATGTTGCCAAATGGCGTGTCGCCATGGATTCTGAAATTGAATCCATAACTGCTATGGATGTATACCAGAAAACTGATTTGCCGGATGGCTTTAGGGCCATAGGGTGCAAATGGGTATACAAGAGAATGAAAGGGGCGGATGGAAAGATCACGGCTTTTAAAGCCAGGCTGGTGGCAAAGGGTTATAGTCAGAAAGAGGGTATTGACTATGACGAAACCTTTTCACCCGTAGCCATGCTCAAATCCATCTGGATACTCCTTGCCATACCTGCTCATATGGACCTCTAGATCTGGCAGATGGATGTCAAAACTGCTTTTCTAAACGGTTACCTTGAAGAAGGTAGGGACATCTATATGCAGCAACCCGAGGGTTACATAAGCAAGGGCGAAGAACATCTTGTCTGGAAGCTTAGGAAGTCCTTGTATGGACTTAAGAAAGCTTCAAGGTCGTGGAACTTACGTTTCAACGATGTGATTAAATTCTATGGATTTGCACAGTTGGAAAACGAAAGTTGTGTTTACCAACTTTGTGTCAGTGGGAGCGTGGTCTTCCTTGCACTTTACGTTGATGACAAACTCCTATTTGGAAACAACAAGGGAGTGATGTTGGAAATCAAGGTTTGGTTATCCGAACAGTTCCAAATGAAGCTTTGGGCGGTGGGTAGCCTCATGTATGTGATGTTGTGTACCAGGCCAGATATTTGTTATGCCGTTGGCATGATAGCAAGATATTAGTCTAACCCTGGACAGGCGCACTGGACTGCTGTGAAGCACATCCTCAAGTACTTGAAAAGAACTAGGAATTACTGCCTAGTTTATCAAAGTGAGGATTTGTGCCCTGTGGGTTATACGGACTCGGATTTCCAAGGGGACCAGGATGAGAAGAAATCGACCTCAGGATATGTGTTTACCCTGGGAGGTGGAGCTATATCTTGGAGGAGCTCAAAGCAGAAATGCATTGCTGACTCCACCATGGAGGCGGAATATGTCGCCGCCTCCGACGCCTCGAAAGAGGGGGTATGGCTCATGAACTACCTTCTAGAGTTGGGCGTGATCCCGAGTTTGCCGAGGAGCATCACAATTTACTGTGATAACTCTGGTGCAGTGGCAAACTCAAAGGAACCGCGGTCTCATAGGGCAAACAAACACATAGAGATAAAGTACCATATCATACGAGAAATCGTATCGAGGGCGATGTGCAAGTTAAGAAGATTGACACTGCTGACAATCTTACTGATCCATTTACAAAGAGCTTGCCACAGAAAGTTTATGAAAGACATATTTGTGAGCTGGGTGTGAGTTGGATGCCGACCACCGACAGTGGTTAAAGAGACAGCAGACTAGATAGACGGACTGTATACTCTGTAACAGCTTAGTTATGCTTTGAGTATAAGTGGGAGATTGATGGGTTTTGTATAGTGAAAGCATTTATTATAATGAGTATACGACGGTTTATTTCTCCTATCTGTTAACAATCTTACATGTATGAACAATGGTATCCTCTTGTCTAACCGATAGGGACGATCATACGGCTTGTTGTAGATCGCAGAAGACAGTATGATCACTTGACCTAGTGAGACATAAACCTGATCACAGCCGAGACAGCGTATGAGGATATGTTTGTCCGGATGGCTGCGGCATTGTCGGAATAAGTAGTCTGTCTTGGTTACTTGACATGTTGGTACGCAGGGGTGGCGTATTGATGGACCGCAGTGAGATGTATTCGTCTGTCTGACATCAGCGAATACAAGATCTCATTATATTGATTGAGTCCAAACCCTAACGAAGGTTCAGGGGTTTGCACGGGTTGACTGTTGCTTTGACTTGCCATGGTGGAGAGCCTAAGTAACGTGCTCGTATATCCGCATCTTGGGTAACATCAATTCGTGTAGTACTGCCTAAGACTGGGTTTAGGTAACCATATCCGAGTAATAGGATGGGGACATTCCCTGAGAAGCTTAATAACATTCATCGTGTCAAAGTCCTGCAGGCTAATTAAGTTCAGGCACGAGTGATAAGGATTGAGTGGTACTACTCAGGAATAATAAGATATTAATTAATTATAGTTAGAGCTTGTCAGAGGCTCCGATTAATTAATGGATGTCCGGTAACCTTAAATATGGGGATTCTTAATTAATGCAACCCGTTCTCATGACGTGGTAATAAAGGGGTAGGTCAGTATTAATTCTGTGGTGAAAAAGAATTAATATTAATTAATTAACTGTGTCCTGGGTTGTGGACATGGGAATTAATTAATTTATAGGCCCGCTTTATTATTTGCATTAGGTCCCAGGTCTGGCCCAAATAAATATGCTGAATTGAGCCCAGGAGCCCACTAGGGTTTACAACCCTAGGTCTATAAATAGACAGCTCTCTCTCATAAGTAGTAACACAGTTGAAAAACCCTAAACCTAGTGAGAGAGAGAGGAGGCCGATCCTGTTAATGAAAAAAGAGGAGAATTTTTGAATTCTGGTCCTGCTCAAAGCACAGATCTGTGAAATCCTCACCAGTAGCAGATCTGAACGCACCGGGATACAGATCTGAAGATCTAATCTGGAGAACAACATATTTCTTTTTCTTTCCTTTAATTTCGATTTTTATTCTAGAAATTAGATTTCTACTTTCGCAGATAAAAATCGAATTGCGTGGTTCAATTGAAGCTGGAAATTCAAACGCAAAATATCGGATCAGACACTACGGAGTTACGGTAATCCCTCAATCCACAAATCTGAGTATTAAATTCATAGGAGCATGCTAGGGTTTATTGTATATTTAATTGTGCACAATATCCATAAATTGATCCGGTTCAAATTGGTTTTGGTGATTCGGTTCACGGGAAAACCCTACAAACCATCCCTAGGGCCTATACGTGGTTCTGAAATTCGCGCGGTTTGTTAGAGTCATCTCGGGAGATGCTCTCTTGCATGAGAGTTGTGCTCTTAGGCGTGCACTTCGATGGCACTCCAGAGAGTGGTGGAGCAGTCCTTAGCAATCTTGGCGTGCCCTCCGACCTTTTTAGAGATTTCAGAAGCTCTCGTTGGTCTCATTACGCTAGTCATGGCCGTATAGGTCCCATATTTTGGGTGACGTTGGATTTGTGTTTGTGGTCAGTGATAAGCTCGTTATTTCACTCACTTATCTATATTATTTTTATATTATTTTATGTAGTTTTATTGAGTTTATATATATATTTTATGCATGATGTCAATATTAGGTGGTTTTAGGTGTGTTTTGATGTTTATGCAGGTTTTTAAGCCTAAACTCACGAGAAAACCATTCCGGAAGCAGTGACGTGTAAGAGTAGCAATGAAGAGTTTTTCCACAAGAGGAATTCGGGCTATTGGCGCATGGCAATGGATGATGCTTTGAGTTAGCTCTCCAACGCAACTGGAATCGGGTCGATCGGAGTTCGGATGAGGAAGTTATGGCCAAAACCGTGAGACCGCACAGACGAGGCAAAAAGGAGTCAAGCGCTCGACGAAGAAGATCGATGGAAGAAGGAGGCCGCATCGATCGATGCTGTTCAGAAGCGGTCGACGAGGCAAGAAGTTGAGACGCGATCGACGCCAATCAGCCACGGTCGACGCGAAAGCGGGAAACCTAATCTGGATCTGATTTGGAGATTAATGCATATCTTTAGTCCTAGATTTGATATGATACACCTCTACCTCTATAAATAGCCTTGTAAAATCGAGTTTTAGGTATGCTTTTTATAATGTTTCATTCCAGATTTCAGATTTTGAGAGATTAAAAGAGTTTTAGAGTTTATGTTTGAAGATAGAGTTTTGTGGGAAGACATTCCAACCCAAGTTTTTATGCAATTCAGGTTTTATCTTTCTATAATGAATATTACTCTGAATATGTGTAACTAAACTTCTTTTCAGATTCTAGGGTTTCGAACTATCTATGTATACATGTTTTGATTAATTGAATTATTTTCCCTTTCCCTTCGTAGTTTGTGAAATCTGTGCTTATTCATAATCTTGATTTGTTGGCCACATCTTAGGATTATCTAGTTGATTACTTGAGACGTAACTGTGATAGTTTTCAATCGAAAGAGATTTTCACAATATAATTTGATTTCTTGTCGTAACTGAAGGAGATTAATTGTAGGAATAAATCTGTAGATCTTGGGAGTTAGTTAATTTATCTTGAGACCGAGCGGAGATAGGTAGTTGACTAATCTACTTTGCGAATTGTCCAACAAAGAAGTTCGTAATACTTTTCTGATGTTTCACTACGAAGAGGAATTAAATTTGGGAATTAATCAATTCATTCATACATGTCATACTTGATAGGTAGATATCCCTGGAATCTGTGCTTCTCTTATTTGATTTCAAAAGCTTTTCAATTTTTCTGTTTAATTTTTGATAGCAAAGATTGCAATTTTCAAAACAACCAAAACTTTTTATCTGAATTTCCTAACCAGTATTTCAAGAACGCCTGACTTAGTACTTCAAGATTTTTCGTTGCTTCATTCCCCTGGATCGATAACCTCAGGGTTTACAAATTTATTTGCCACTATTTCTATAATTAATCTGTAGAAATTACAGTGATCAGTCAGGGGTCGACTCTCGACCCTGCTTGGGGTGGTATAGTTGTCGTGGGTTTGTGGTCGGTTCAAACATGGCATTGTGGGATTTTCCCATGTTGAGGGGCAAATATGTAAATAACTTCCGTTTTAAGGGCAATTATAGAAGCTGAACGGGTGCGAAACTGAGCACATCAAATCACTGTCGCATCAGCACTTTTCTTTTTCCTTTCGATTTTAAACAGTTGTTCACCCTCCTTTTTTTATTTTTGTCTTCTCTGCTGATTTTATACTCCCGCTCGCCGCGCCTTGACTATTTGCTTGTCGTCGCCCGCCGGTAGTTTGTTCTTCTGTGGAGGCTTTGCTTTTCTTGTGAAGTGGTGAGTCTTTGTTCTCTTCTGCTTAAGTTTTTATAGGTTTGCCGTTTTATTTTCTTTCATGAATGCTTGCATGCGCCTGTTGCGAGGGTTGCTGGGTGTATTTGCCGCTAACCTACACGGATTTTGCTGGTTTATTTTTCATCTTTCCCGTTAGCGTACTTAGTATTACCGGCGTTTCTTGGTTTCTCTTGCATTTGCAGTGTGCTTGTGTGTGCTTTGATTTTTAGGCGGTGAACGGTTTCTAGCTTTCTAGTCTCTTGATTGGGGTTTTAGTTGCGCGTCAAATGTGGGTTTTGTGCATTTTTGGTTTTTTAGGATTTATGTGGTGTTGCTAGGGTTTTTCGACCCTTTTGGGCAATTTTCGAGCAATACGTTGAATGTCTCTAGCAGTCTTCGTAGGTTTGCTAGCCTTTCTATACATTCATGTTTGCTAGCTTTTTTAGCAATCTTCATACTTGCTGACTCCTTCAGCATTTTCTTCTCGTTTGCTTGGATCTTCCAACATTCTTCGTGGGCTTTGCTGATTCCTTCTACAAACTTCTTGATTTCTTCTAGTTCTATTACAACTCGAATATGATTATCCTATATAGGACTTTTATAATTTTGACACGATTCTAAGTTGCTCGAAACTAGATATGCTAGCTTTGATGCACCAAAACTATATAACAACTACAAGTAAGAGCAAAAGGTACATTAATCCTAACATGGACTTTAACTGAGAAATAAATGTAGGCTGGATGTGATCGAGGATGAAGAGACCACGCTCATGTCGACCTTTGGCTGGTATTTCCTTGGTGTGGCGGTGCTGGACAGTAAAACACAGATTAGAGAATGAAACATCAACTGGATAATCAGAAGTCAACTTGCTGACGGATAATAGATTCTTGGTAAGCGAGGGGACGACCAAAACATCCAATAAATTAATATAATCCGTAATATGAGATCGACCAATATGAGATATTGAAAGATTAGCACCAGTACCCACAACCACACGATCAGGACCCGAGTAGGGCTGAGAGGAATCGAGATGACTGATATCAGACATCATATGTGTAGAGGCGTCGGTATCCACATACCAATCGGAAACACCGGCCGGAGAGATCGAGCAGTTAGCTTGAAAAGACTCAGCTAGATTCGCAGCGGAAGAGGTCTGAGAATAATGTTCCTGACAATACGTTGTGTAATGACCATCCTGACGACAAATTTGACATCGGGGAGTCATTTTCCAGACGAACGAGCATGGCCCCTTTTTGATGAATTTCACGGGGCATCAGTGGTGGCTCCACGGCCGTGGTTACTAGAGGGCAAGGGAAATTTTTGTTGTCCATAAAACGCTACTTGAGAGACAAGTGTTAAAACCATTGATTCCTGAAACAAAGAAAACCTTTCGGCCTTGGATACAAGGTCACGAAAGGTAGGTAAGGCACTGAGAGCCATTTGAGCAATAGAAAAGCAGAAACTCAGGTCCTAAGCCACGAAGGAACCAGTGTCCTTTTTCCGCGTCATCAACGGGACGACCAATAGAAGCCAATTGGTCACAAAGAGATTTGAACTCCCGATTCCGCAACAGACTGTGAACCACATTTGATGAGTTGCAGATCATCCTTAAGACGCAATTCTCTTGTTTTGGATTTGTTGTTGAAGGCAACATCGAGGGCAAGCCATACGGCGTGGGACGTGGTGCAGCCAAGCACCTCGGCCAGGGCTTCTTCTGATAGAGTCGGCAGTAGTAGGCTAAAGTGGCGCTGATCCTATTGGTGCCAAGAAACATACGCAGGATTTGGAACAAGGGCACCGCCGGACGATGGAACAGTGGCAGGCGGCGTTGTGAGGGAGCCATCAACATACTTCATGAGATCCTGACATGTGAGAAGCGGGACTAGTTGCGAACGCCATAGAAGAAAGTTGGAGAACGAGAGTTTAATAGTCTTCATGTGAATGAGGGTAGATAAAGGAAGAGGATCGTTGTCCAGGGCCATGACGATCGCAGAGAGAGAGGAGAGGACGATCGATCGATCGAGAGAGAGAGAGAGAGAGAGAGAGGAGGGAAGGAAAATGATATTATTAGGCTGATACCATGATAGGGTTTCAAATATTTAGCTCAAAAATATAATTCATTGATTGAATTATATATAGAGTTGCAAGATATATATAAAAAAAGATATGAAACCTAAACAAATCTATATCTATCGAAAATATCAGAAAAATATATACATGAATATATCATGCATATCTAATAGAATGTATATATATAAATTCTTAATAATCATGTAAAGTTTAAATTTCAAAATCAAATCTTAAATATTAATATATATTTAGTTTAAATTTCATTGTCCATTTGATTTTATAAATTTAGCAGATATTTAGTAATATTTGATTTGACATATATTTAATTGAATAAAAAAAAGAGGAACGATTTTTACATATCTATTACATTATATTAATACATATTTAATAAATTTATAAATCAAATTAATATTATCATTCAAATCAACATTTAATTTTAATTGCAGTTCAAAATTATTTTTTTCATATTTTAACGAGCATTTAATTATATATGCTAAGTACATGTTAATGAAAATTTTATATTAGTAGCTATAAATTGAATTTGATTTTGATGCACATTTAATTACCTATAAAAAGATATGATTATCACATATCTATCACAACATATTAATGCTATTTCCTTTTCTATATATGGAAGCCTTTATTTAAAAATTAAATTAAATATTACAAAAACATACTCCCTCCGTCCCACTTCAATTGTCCACCTTTCCTTTTTCGTCCGTCCCATTTAATTGTCCACTTACCTAAAAGGAAAATTAATACATACTCACTAATAAAATACTAATTTCTTCAATCTCTTATAACATTGGTTATTGTGCCCACTTCCAAGTGGACTAATTAAAAGGGACGGAGGGAGTATAAATCAAATAATTATTAATTAAATATGTGAAAAGAATCGTAATTTTAGTTGCCTTTTGTTACAAATTCACTAATTTATATTTTGTGCATGGTTATAGAATATTTCTACACCATAATTAATAAAGCGAATAGTTCAATTAATAAATTATTAATTGAACTCTATTTCCTTTTTTTAATATATAGATATAGGATTAATTTCAATTTAATTCCTAACGTTTGCTCATTTTTACAAAAATAACTTAATGTTTATAAAATTGTAATATAATTCCTAACATTTATCTATTTTTGTAATTTAATTCCTATAACGTTTCAAACATGCATTTTAATTCATATCGTTACTCCATTTTCGCAATTTAGTTCCCAACATTACAAATTTACATTTTAATTCCTAGAAATTATTAAATTACATTTTAAATATTAACAACTATCTATTTTTTGAATTTTAATTAAAAAATAAAAAAGCACCTTACATATATTCCTAATATATTTTCTTAATTTCTTAAGTCCTTAAAATTTGTTCAAATTTAAAATTTAATTTCTAATAAATGTTAATTTTTTATAATTTAATTCATAATATTAAATATAAAAAATTAAAATTAGTTTTTTTTAACGGGCATCCATTATTTTGCATAAAATTAAAATTTTATATCTTGACTTTTAATACTTATGAGTTAAATTTAGAAAATTACTACAAATTAAAATATAAAAACAAACAGACTTTATGATTATTTTTTTTTTCAAAAAAATATAAAAATATTTGGAGTTAAAATATTATTTTATAAATGTTAGGTTGTTTTTTAATTAAATTGCAAAATGGATAAATTTTAGTAGTTAAAATATAATTATATATATTAGGGAATAAAACACAATTTTTAAAATATGGGGAATTAAAGGGTAGATTTTGTATATGTTGGGCGTTAAATTGCTAAAATGAACAAACGTTAGGAATTAAATTGCTTGTTTGGAACGTTAGGAATTAAATTGCAATTATGTAAACATTAGGTTATTTTTGTAAAAATGAGCAAACGTTGGGAATTAAATTGTAATTAGCCCTATAGATATATATAAATATAGATATATTCATATCAGATATTAGCAAATCAAACTATTAATCATAATCCTAATCCTAATCAAACTAAAACTCGTATTAATTAATTAACTGTCACTACTCATCCAAAAACTATAAATACCTTCTTCACCATCCAAACGTACGTACTACTCTACAAACAATTGCTCAAATAAGCCGTTTTTCTCTCTCTCATCGCATAATTCTAGATTTCCGCCATGACAATAATGAGAGTGTTGGAGGCGAAAGCTTCTTGTCCGGATTTTGAAAACGTGATTTCGAAGGTGTCGACTATGGGATTGGAGAGCAGTTCGAAGCCTAAAATAATCGATGGAGAATCTGGTTTTACTCTTGAAGATGTTCCTCACTTCTCTCACTACATTCCTCATCTCCCCGTATGCATCATCATTCATCCCTCTCTTTCTCTTTCAGGGATCAAACTCTCTATAATTTCTCAGTAATTAATGCATTCCAAAATTGTTGGGATCATCATATATATCACAGATTCTTGTTTTATTGTATTTAAAAAGAATAATATTTTGGTTTTGATAGTATAATAAACGTAAGCTACTATACTTTGGTTCTTGTCATGTTTATTTGTTTTTTCCTTATTTTGACAGACTTATACCAATCCCTTGCAACACAACCCAGCGTATTCAGCTGTTAGGTAGGTTGATTTATATCCCACATCGATAATTATTCCTTGTTTTTTTTTTAGAGTCCGTGATAATAGGATTTGTTCTCTCCTTGCAGCCAATTTTTTGTGGACAAAGATGAAACAGTTGCACAAAAGGTCAGTTTCTTTGAGACAGTTAACAATGTTGTTGCTTTTGTTTATGCAATCACCAAAGTTCTTAAGGCCTCGTTTTCGTGTATAGATTGTTTTCCAAAAGGATACTCCCAGAGGGGTTCATTTCAGACGTGCAGGTCCTTCCCAAAGAGTAAGTAGCTCCATGAGCTTCTTTACTGTCTCTCCCTTGATTCAATACATATGTGGAAGCATTAACTATGTTATGATTCTTTTCAGGTTTACTTCGAGTCTGATGATGTGCACGCGTGCATAGTCACTTGTGGAGGCTTGTGCCCTGGTCTCAACACAGTTATCAGAGAGATTGTGTGCGGTTTGAATCATATGTATGGTGTAAAGAGTGTTCTTGGAATAGATGTAAGTATACCTGACCAACTGATTAGCTTAGCTGCATTGGATTTGTACTTGCCTCAATCAATAGCTTTTTAGGGTGGATACCGTGGTTTTTATGCTAAAAACGCGAGAATGCTGAGGCCAAAGGATGTGAACGACATCCACAAACGCGGGGGAACCATCCTGGGAACATCTAGAGGTGGTCATGATACTAAAAAGATTGTTGACAGCATTCAGGACAGAGGAATCAACCAGGTGATGCATACTTTTTTTTTATATCTCAAATCTCTTGAGTTTTGTGGCTGTTGGGTGTAGATCAGAGTTATGGTGAATTGTTTGTATTAGTCTAGTTGAATTCATGGAGCCACTTTGATCTCTTACATTGCCTATTTCTACTCCTTTTAGGTCTACATTATTGGTGGAGATGGAACTCAGAAAGGAGCTGCAATGATTTTTGAGGTACTTCATGTTTCAGCTATGGTCGAGAGTTGAAACCAGCCACATGATTTGTACTAATTCCAGATAAATTTCATTGTCGTCCTACAGGAGATCAGGCGACGAGGTCTCAAAGTTTCGGTTGTTGGAATTCCAAAGACTATAGACAATGATATTCCGGTACAACACAAACATGAATCTAGTTTTCCTGCAAACTGTGTTGATTCTTGGAAATTTATACAGTACACTGTCTCCTATTGCAGATAATCGACAAATCCTTTGGCTTCGATTCTGCTGTTGAGGAAGCTGAGCGCGCTATTACTGCAGCCCATGTTGAGGCTACGAGTTTTGAGAATGGCATTGGTGTTGTGAAGTTGATGGGGAGATATAGTGGTAAGCCTCCAAATACACTGCCTTGTGATGCCTCAGCGAACTCATCATTATTAGATATAGTATTCAACCTGAGTTTGTTTGGTTGCAGGATTCATTGCAATGTATGCTACCCTTGCCAGCCGTGATGTGGATTGCTGCCTTATTCCGGAGTCTCCTTTCTACCTTGAAGGGCTATTCGATTACATCGACAAACGCCTCAAGGAAGACGGACACATGGTTATAGTGATAGCAGAAGGGGCAGGGCAGGAGCTGGTTTCTCAGAGTCTCGGATCCTCAACTGAACAAGATGCTTCTGGAAACAGGCTTCTGCAAGATGTTGGACTTTGGATTTCACAGAGAATTAAGGTAGTTTTCGCGTTTCTACCAACGTAGCATTGAGTCACATTTTGCTCTGCGTTTTGCAGGATCACTTCTCCAAACAAAGAAACGAGACCATTAATCTCAAATACATAGGTAAGAATAGTTCCAACTTCTTATCATTTCTTGAACAAGCTGACATTATGACTAATAATCTTCGTGTTACACAGATCCTACATACATGATCCGGGCCATTCCGAGCAACGCGTCAGATAACGTGTACTGCACGCTTCTTGCTCAGAGTGCAGTCCATGGAGCAATGGCAGGATACACAGGGTTCACAGTAGGCCCAGTAAATGGGCAGCATGCATATATACCCTTCCACGTAAGCTGCTGCTCAATCACATCACAAAACTTGTTCAATTTCTTAAACATGAATTTTCTTATTAGAATGAATGTTTGGTGGTGCAGAGAATCAACGAGCAACAGAACAAGGTGGTGACTACGGATAGGATGTGGGCGCGGCTGCTGTCTTCGACGAATCAGCCAGCTTTCTTGCGCAACAAAGACATGATACAAGGCAGCCAAGAGGAGGAGAGTCATGCTGCATTGTTAGATACTGATTGGGAGATGTTGAAGCGTACAAAACAATAGTTGCAAGCATTCCACACCAATACTCATCCATAAATTGATGGATAGATAGATATTAGATTAGGTCATGCAGAAGAAGTTGCATTTTTATTAGAACAGTTTCTCATCTTCCAAAATGTAATGAAATTATCTTCAAATAAGAGGAAATTCTTTATTTAATAGATAGCCTGTTATTGAATACAAGCACAATATACCTTATCCCATATCTTACATTAGCCTATTTTTAGTTACGTTCTGAATCTGATCAAGAATAGCAAACACAAAGATAGTAGTTTCACAAAGATTTAATTTGTCAAAAGCAGTGGCGGATGCACTTTGGGGTCGGGTGGGCTCCAACCCCCTAAATATTTTTTTTCTTAATTTTTGTTTATCCAATTTTAAAAATTTATAATATAGCCCTCTTATTTTCGGATTATTATACAGATGAAGGAGCTAGAAATGAAGAAGAATTGTAATATCTTTACTATATACTCCCTCCGTCCCAAAACAATTGTCTTGTTTTCCTTTTTCGTCTGTCCCAAACAATTGTCCTCTTTCCTTAAATGGAAAGTTAATACACACTCACTATTAAAATACTAATTTTCTCTATCTCTACGCGCATTGGTATCTGTGCCATTTCCAAACAAGACAATTGTTTTGGGACGGAGGTAGTATTCTTTTACTAAATAAATTTTTGTAGTATCTAATTCTTTTAATATGTATCTTTTACAAAGTACTTTTTTTATATGTATTTTTTATACATGTTATAATTATTATAAAATAATATTTTTATTCTATTGTTCAGTTTTTTTTACCTAATAATACAATGGAACTCCCTTCATCCCAATTTATTAGTCTCACTTTCCTTTTTAGTTTGTCCCATTTATTAGTCTCATTTTCTAAAATAATAAGTTTTTTCACACTCACCAATAAAATATTAATTTCATCACACTCACAAATATTGATTATTGTGTTATTTTAAAATGAGACTATTAATTTGGCACAGAGGAAGAGGGAGTATAATTTTTGGATCCGCCACGGGTCAAAAGTATCACAAAGAATACTTTCTAATTTAATTTGATTTGATGTAGCACTTTTTGTTGCAACAATGATTATCCATGCTTGGGGCTTCGAGTCCTGACTTTCTTTTAATAGTATTGATTGAATAAATAAAAAATATAAAGTAAAATAAAATAAAAATTAGCTACTCTTTTATTTTCAGCTTCTCATACCATATTCTTCTTTACTTTTAAGTTAATTTTCAAGGGGAGTATTGCATAAAGAAAACCGGAAAATTACCATACTACCAAAAAAAAATTGGCTAGGTGGGACTGGATCCCCATCAAGGACCCATCCAACATCTCCACTCCACGGTCAACAGAGTTGCTCCCAATAATTCTTGAAAATGTGAAGGGTGTTCAATATATGTTAACAATAGTTAAGGATTATACACATAGTGCTTGGAAATGTATATGTGTTGAACAACAAAGGGCAAGGGCATGCTACAGTTCAGAATTATATTCGAATGGTGAAGGTACATTTAGAAAAGGATATCAAGCTAATGGATCTGAATTTTTGAGAAAAGAAATCCAGCTGGGTTTTTTCAAGGATAATGGAATGATACACTGAAAGGAAGCATCGAACTCTACTTGATGTTCCCTTTACCTATTCAATTTTGATCTTACTCTATTCTAGCTGCAATATGGATAATTAATAAACTACCAACCAGAGTTGTTGATTGGAGCCTAATAATCACTTGATCAAATTATTTGGTTGTTGTTTTGCTTATGTTTACGAAATGAGTTTGAAATGTGTATTTCTTGTGCATGCAGAAAATCAAAAGGGATACATAATTTATAGTTTCGAAACATGCACACAAATATGTGAGTTGGCACACTAACAATTAATATTCTTAGCTACAGTATGCAGGCATGTTTACTATGTCCCTTACTGACCTCATTTTCGGTTCTTGTTCACCAATAGTAGCTAATAGAGCTGGGTATGATCCAATTTGGCTGGTTTGAAAGCTGAAGTGTCCGTTATGGTCTAAGATTTTCACAAACCAAATCAATCAAAATAGTTATTCCAAATCAAACCGGTCAAATTATATTCGACCGATTTAAACGGTTTGAAAGATTATTCGACTAATTACAAATAATGAATTAAGATATAATTTGACCATTTTAAATATTCATGTGATGAATGATGCAAAGAATAAAAATAATATATAGATATTTCACTTGTAGCCCCAATAAAGAAGGAAAAAGATGTTGATTTATAGGGGATAAAAAATTTGAAATAATGAAAACATAGATCACCTATATCAATATAATTGATATTTCACATTTCTATCAAATAACATTTAATCAATATTGTTATATTTAAAATATTTATATATACAATCCATCTCTCCTTCAAACCATTATTCAAACTAAATTATGCAATTTAAGATTTTTTAAACCAACCGATATAATCATTTGTCTCAAATTAGTCCAACCAATCAAATTAATTTAGTTTGATCGATTTTGTTCAAACCATGCACCCCATCCAGTACTCAGTAGTTAATGTGTGTGTCAGGTAACTTTGTTACTCCCTCCGTCCCGGCTGAATTGTCCCGGGTTGACCGGGCACAATAACCAAGGAGTGTGAGTGTAAAGTAAGTTGAGTGGAATTAATATTTTATTGTTGAGTGTAAAAAAGTTCCCTTTTTAAGTAATGGGACAATTGAAGTGGGACGGACGAAAAAGGAAAGTGGGACAATTGAGGTGGGACAGAGTATTTCAGTTGCACATGTATTGTTTAGGGATAAATAATGGGATAGAAACTTTGTAGATTTGAATTTTTCCTTACAAAGATTTTCTCTTTATCAGATGCTCTTCTATCAAATAGTATCTGATTTTTTAAAAATCATGCATACCCCTAACACATACACAACCCTCGCTCAAACAAATGTGACATAATTGTCTAGCACAAAAACTTTGTTTTTCATTTTGGACCACACAAGACTAGAACATAAAATTTTATATCTACTAAGCTATATTTTTCTAAAATATTATAAAGAAAACACAATATTTGTACATGTTATGAGAATTGTAAAACTAAGGATGTCATTTGGTCAACCCATTAAATTCCGGGTTAATCCTATCAGATTGTTGGCTATTGGCTTGTGTTGATTCAAGCTAAAAAGTCTAAACTTTATACTAAACCCTTCAATTTTTTAGCTAGCATGTCCAGTCAAGGATTTTATGAATTATTTTTTATTTTTAATATTTTATAAATATTCTTATGACATTAAATATTTTTTTCTCTTTTAATCTTCTAAATAATATTTAAAAATGTGTTAAATATTATTCTATTTTATACGAAAAACTCAAAACACATATCAAACTTCATAGGTTCATTAATTTAAATATTAGAAATAAATTATTTTATCAATATTTTAATTTAATGATTAAATAACTTTAAAGAATTTAATTATTTATTAAAAACATTTTGAATAATTACAACAATGTAATTTTAAAAATATGAACTTAAATATTGGAAGTAGATTTTTTGGTAATATAATTATGATAAATAAAACAAATTGGGTCTACACGTTAATTTTGGACTCATTCCTATCGGCCCTTAGTCTATTTGGGTTCAGGCTAAAAGTCTTTAGGACCAAAATATTTCAATCCTAACCCGTAGACTTCTAGCTAAATTAATATCTCTAGTAAAACCACTAAAAACTATAATATAGACTTTGAATTATATATTATCTTATGATGGTCACATAAAAATATAAACAAATAATATCATAAATGATACTATATTAGAATACGCCCAAAATGCAATATGTAAAAATGCATGCGGACGCGTGTATAACTTGGTGGGTTGGGTGGGTCCAAGTTCAATTACAAGTTTATGTGAAGATTTTAAGATAGAGGAGTTTAGAGAGTAAATTTCAATTGTACTCCAACAATTGTGATCAGTCGTTAGGTTTTGAAGAGTTTGGTGATGGGCAAAACGAAAATAACTAATGGCAAAATAGGGAAAGACACAAACAATTATAGTGGTTCATAATCTCAATAACTCTACATCCACTCTTCTTCTTCCTACCGGAAAGAAATCCACTAACTCCAATTGTAAGCTATACTTCTCTACATAATACAACTGTTGTTCTTCTCTTAGATGATTAAGTCTCTACAACACACCAGCCGGTTGAGTTCTACCATGAACTCCAATTGCTTTGCTATTCCTCCTATAACTTCAATTATCCACAATGTTTCATGTGAGTGATAGCTTCAGTTCTTCTGATTTGTTGAGTTATGTAACACTTCTCAATATCAGGAAATAAAAATATGTGTTCTTGTTGACTTTTCTAGAGTCAGCAATCCCCTTCTTCTTATGTTTCCATTGTAAATTGCTATAAACTTCATTAATCACACGTCCAAATATCACGATGATCTCGAGCAAGTAAGCTTGGAGGATCTTTAGAGAACTTAGATATTTGAATGCTTCTTCTCGCGTGTGTTTCTCTTCTAAAATCACCATCCTTCCTTTTAATTTAATTGGGGCATTTATAGACGTCTCTCATTTTGAATTCTACCCATTGAGAAAATATTGATGGAATTCTAAATTTTTGCAGGTGATCGTTGGTGTAAAAAAAATTACTTTCATGCCACTTTTGCCCTAATCGTCCATCCAACATTACAAATTAAATTGTCAATTCTTTAGTTATGGATATCAATTAAATTGTATCATTTTGCCATTCAATTCTTCGTGTGTCACAAGTCTTCAGTTTTTCTCCATTTTAATTTTTTTCATGTTGTAAAAAAGACAACAATTTTATACCCTTTGTCTTTCTGAGAAACGACAACGGTTTCAAAACAGTTGTCTTTCAGTACCAACTTACAACAACAATACTTCAAAACGCCCTACGACAATAATTTTTAACCGTTGTTGTTTCACTTTTTTCTTGTAGTGTGTCACAAGTCTTCAGTTGGTCAAGCCTATATTATTGCAACACTTATAACTTACAAACATTCTCTGATCCATTCGAACGGAATCAGTATACAAGGATTAGTTGATTGATGGTTTTTTTTTTATATCAAAAACTATATAAATTCTAATATTTTGACCCGATGATAATTTTTGTATCTTAATTATTGTGATTTTATTGCAATATACCTGCAATAATGACACGAAAATATTCACTTTTGAACACTAGATAAACAACAAAATAAATGTCACGTGTAGATTCATGACACATTAACAATGAATTTACGGTGCACATTTGTTCATATTTTATGTATATACACCTCTCATAAATTTAATAAAAAAATCAATTTTTAGCGGTGGCAAATTTTCCAAATAATTCACGAGAGAGTCAATAATATAGTCACGCCAAATGTGATGTTGACTATTGCAAAAATTAAAAATCATATCATATTCATGATTCATTTTACAATTCAACAAATATAGAAGATATTATTATAGAATACAAGTTGTAGAGAGAAATATTTTATATGATACAAGTTGTAGGGAAAAATATTTTCCTAGCCAGGCCATCATGGAATGGACATTTCACCAATATTTCAATCATAATTGTGGAAAAACAGACTATCTTCCACAATCATATATATAATAGAATGGAAATCTTAAATTGTCATTTTAATTATGTGAAAATCTTAAATGAGCACTATTATATACTCCCTCCATTTCGATTATATAGTCTGGGTTACTATTTTAAGGTGTTTTAATTATATAGTCTAATTTCTATATTTGGTATTGTTTTTATATGGTCATTTAACATTACATCTCTGAATAATTTTGGAAAATGAGTATATTAAATGTAATATATGAAAATGAGAGGTTAATTAATGTTTTAAATATGGATAATATTTAGCTTCAATAATATGATTGCCGATTGTAATATTTGTAATACTGTCATTAATTGGTAAAAAAGGTTAGCAAAAATAATGATAAAAAAATAAATTAAGATTGAAAGAAGTATTGAATATAAAATATTAAATCATGCAATAAAATATTAACAAATAGATTGAGATGGATAGAAAAATGCATTATGATTAAATTAATAAATAAAATTGTTTTTCTGAATTGTGGTAATACCGCAACATTCTAATTAATGGAACATAATACACATAAATAAAAATATGAAATAACTATAAAAAAAATCAGAGCAGAACAATATCTCTTTATATTTGATTTGTGTGATCAATTGATTCTGCAATTAATTCTCGTTTCATGAATCTTGCTTCGTCTTGCTTAACCTTCTCATAAGATAAGATTGCAAAGTAAAATGAATACATTTAATATAAATGAGAAGGTCTCAAGTTAG